>JAQGAS010000075.1:0-115136 GCA_034686365.1 Pachymerium ferrugineum | reverse complement strand
AGCTGTTGACTATTTGAGACCGGTTTCATTATTAGACACAATTTTGCGTCATAATTTTTCAACTTAAGCTTCGGCGAACACCGATTCTATCTATTAATTCGATGCACTTCTGTACTTATTACTTAATTTATTTTTGTTTTAACAATATTTAGTTCAAAAATTTTGTCAATAGATGGCGCTGTTATTTTCGATCTTATTTCTAAAATTTTTCGACGTTTTTCTAAGGACTAAAATCGAAACTTTTGGATCATCATCTAAAATTAATTTTTATTTTAGTCCGTGGAATAACGTAAAATTTTAGGAATAAGATCGAAAATAACAGCGCCATCTATTGACATATTATTATCTTGACATCAATGCTTTAGCCTTGTGGTTTGGTTGTAGCCGTTATGGGAAATCAAAGAAAAAGAAAATGACAAACGAGAAACAAAAGACTCGGCATATTGAGATATAATCAAACTACTGTATACGTTCATGTTACATGAAAAAAAAAAGTTACGCTTTGATTTTGTAGTACTTAAACGTTGTTGGAAGCAGTACGTTGTGCAGCAGCAGGAAATTTGAATGCATTATTTTTTTTATCAAACATTCATTTATTACTGGAAATGATTTGCATTCGCAATGAATATGCTATATACATATGTAACCGCACAGGCGTCTAAATACGTCTGATTGTTTTTTAAATAAATTTGGCAGTTGTGTAAGACTCCAAAACAATTTTAATAGTAGCCTTTGTCATCTTCCTCTTTGTCCTCATAGCCGCTATCATGTCCGTATTCTAAAAAATTGAGTAATTAAATGGCGGTATAATCAACATTAATTTTCCGTATTTACCTTCTTCATCGCACTCCTTATCTTCGTATTCCTCTTTGTACCCTCCCTTTTTATAACCCCCATCCTTTCCGTATCCACCACCTTTTTTGTATTCATCCTTCTCATATCCCCCTTTCATATCATACCCACCACCATAACCGCCTTTCTTGTACTCATCCTTCTCATATCCTCCTTTGTATTCGTCCTTCCCGTACCCTTTCATATCATACCCACCACCATAACCGCCTTTCTTGTACTCATCCTTCTCATATCCCCCTTTGTATTCGTCCTTTCCGTACCCCTTTATTTCATATCCACCACCATAACCACCTTTCTTGTACTCATCCTTTTCATAACCTCCTTTCTTGTATTCGTCCTTTCCGTACCCCTTCATTTCATATCCACCACCATAACCCCCTTTTTTGTATTCATCTTTCTTATAGCCACCACCTTTAGCACACCCGTACTTCTTCCCCCCATAACCGCATTCTTTTCCATATCCTTCTTCCTTATATCCGCCTCCTTTTTTGTACCCTCCGCCATAACCCATCTCTTCCTTCTTATATCCCCCTCCATATTCTTTTTTGTAACCACCACCGTATTCCTTATCTTTGTATCCTCCGCCATATTCCTTTTTATATCCGCCTCCCTTTTTGTATCCTCCTCCGTACTCTTTTTTGTATCCCATTTCTTTATACCCACCTTTTTTGTATCCTCCCCCATAATCCATATCTTTGTACCCACCTCCGTATTCTTTCTTGTACCCTCCGCCTCCGTAACCCATCTCTTTCTTGTAACCTCCGCCTCCGTAACCCATCTCTTTCTTATAACCGCCGCCTCCTTTCTTATATCCACCGCCACCGTAGCCTTTCTTGTACCCTCCGCCTCCGTAACCCATCTCTTTCTTATATCCACCACCACCATAGCCTTTCTTGTAACCTCCGCCTCCGTAACCCATCTCTTTCTTATAACCGCCGCCTCCTTTCTTATATCCGCCGCCACCGTAGCCTTTCTTGTATCCTCCCCCTCCATAACCCATCTCTTTCTTATACCCGCCGCCACCGTATTCTTTCTTGTAACCGCCTCCATATTCTTTTTTGTACCCCATTTCTTTGTATCCACCTCCTTTTTTGTATCCTCCACCATATTCCTTTTTATAACCGCCACCTCCTCCGTACTCTTTCTTGTATCCTCCGCCTCCGTAACCCATTTCTTTCTTGTAACCGCCGCCACCGTATTCTTTCTTATAACCTCCATCGTAACTCATTCCTTTATATCCTCCGCCGTAACCTTTTTCCTTGTATCCACCTTCATTTTTATAACCGCCCTTGTACATTTCGTATCCACCACCTTTCCCGTAATCATCGTCCTCACATTCTTCTTCATAACCTCCTCCATATCCATGATCCATTCGACGATTCGCAGTATACATCCCAACGTCTTTACTACTTAATCCAAGTGTAAAACTGCATAGAAGCAGTGCCAACACCACCTAAAAATAAATAATCTATATTGAAACTTCACTACAAATTAATATACTACAGTATACTTACACACTGCATTATCAGTTCAGTTTTCCAATGGTTATTCCTGTAGGTGTAGCTTGTTACAAAGCTAGCTCACTTGTGTGACTAACCATTGCTTTTCCACTCTTTTATACCTGCATTACGCATTTAACGGGCAAACACCTTGCTTTAACATTTTTGCTTTGTTTTCTCCTTTGGATTCGATGACACATTTTTCATGCTGTAATTTTAAGGCGTGGTTTTTGATGCGCATCACATCGGAACTCGCAGCTAGGAAAAGTTACATTTTCATATTTTCAATGCCAAATTTCATTATTTGCAATTAAACAAAAAGATAATATAACCTGAAATTAAAAGCAACAAAAATCATTAAACATAATTTAAGTAAATGTCACTCAGTTGTCGTTTTCAGTATCATACCCGAAAATGGTAATTGTCTTGTCCGTTAACCATGGACAAGTGAGCACTAATCCTTTAATTATGGCATTTTTGAAATTTTGTACCTCGACAGAAAAGAGTTAAATAAACAATCAGACTGAAACAAGTTATTACTTTTCAACGTTAATTTGTGCTAATCCAGAAGCACAGCACAATTGCGAAGTTATTGATACCCAAAAAAATGTAATACGGTCATTCAATGTTTATAGCATGACCATCTTTGTTTGCAAGCTTTAAAAATTAGACAAATTATTGCAAGAAATTGTTTACTTAACACAAAAAAATTAATTGTATGAAAATTTTTATACTTTTTTAAAATTCAATTTTTTCTTGTTTAAGTACAATTAAAATATTTAAAATTTAACACACCTGATTTAATACTTTCAACGCTGTTGCATTATTTTATCACTTTTGAATAAATTATAAAATCATTAAATATAAAAAGACAACACAATATGTAATATATTTTACCAAGAATAGAGATGAATATTTAACTAATTTTTTACCTACTACAAAAAAAAAATCCAGTCTCAAAAATTTAAGACATCTTAACGTCAGATCTAAGAACTAAATTACAAGGAAGTTATTTTGTATCAAAAAATTGAGAAAAAAAAATTTAATCGGACATTTTCCCAATTTCTTCAACATCTCCACTTAAAAGATGATGGCCTTCAACAGTTTCCTGCGGAGACCATCCTAAAACACGACTTAATGACGTATGAAGTTTTGAACCTTTTGAACCTAAGCCATAATTATCGTCTTCCCCACGATGTACAGAAATATCATCTAATTCCAAGGCCACGTTCCTTGAACGAACATTTTGTAAGTACTCATTAGTTTCTAATTTCTCTCGCGTTGGCTTTTTATAACTAAAATAAAATAAATTAAAATTGTTAAAAATATGAAAAGCTTTTCCCGTAAAATAAAATTACAATTTCAAAAATAGTGATGAGCAAACCACAGAAACAGATGACATAGCCATAGCGGCAGAGCCCATCCACGGTTGTAATGCAAAACCAACAGGAATGAAAACACCAGCCGCAATGGGGATGCCAATTAAGTTATAAATACTAGCAAAAATAAAATTCAAACGAATACGCCAAACGGTTTTGTGAGACAAATGAAGACAGCCGACAACATCCAATAAGTCATTCTGTAATTTGAACGATTATTTTAACATTTTTGTATTCTTAAATTTCAGTTTTTAATTTTACCCTAATGAGAACCACATCCGCAGCTTCAACAGCCACATCGGTTCCAGTGGCAATGGCGATTCCAACATCAGCTTTTGCAAGAGCTGGAGAATCATTAACTCCGTCTCCAACCATCGCAACTTTCTGCCCTTTCATTTGCAGTTGCGAAATTTTAGCAACTTTATGGGATGGTAAAACTTCAGCGAACACTCGCGTTATGCCAACTTGGCGAGCAATTGCCGTTGCTGTTTTTTGGTTGTCTCCAGTGAGTAAAATCACTTCCATCCCCATTTTCCTCAAAGTGAAAACGGTTAAATGCGCTTCGGATTTGACAGTATCGGCCACTGCAAGGATGGCGGTAAGTACACCGTTAATGGCGCATAATACGACCGTCTGTCCTTTCTCCTCGTTTTCTTCCATCGCTTCGTTAATGTCGTCACCAACCGAAATTCCGTTTCGTACCATCCACTCGCGGTTCCCGAGAAGAACGTCGTAGTTTGAAGCGCCCTCTGCAATATTAAAATGAGTTAATGATAAATAAATATTTATTTTAGTGCATTAACCTGATCTATGTGGAAGCACAGCTTCATTTTCCCTCGACTTTAAAGATTTATCAACAACAACCCCATTTATAGATTCTTCGTATTTTCCTAATGATAAATGATTTAAATTTTCTAAATTCGTGAGTGTTTCGCCTTTATTAGTGGCTAGCAACATTGATTCAATATTGGAAACATTGCAGCGAAGCCCGCATCCGGGTACTGTTTGAAAGTTTGAACAAGTTCCTACAAGTTCGGTGCGAAGAGTCTAATAAATATTTTTTTTTTAAAAAAAGATTTATATTTATACTTAATTTATACCTTTTTCGAGAATTTTGTTATGGCATTAGCAATTGGATGTTCACTGTTGGCCTCAGCAGTTGCAACAATTGCCAGAATTTCAGCTATAGAAAATATTTTTTCGTCTATTAGGACACATATCCGTGTCATAGCAGGTTCGCCATGAGTTAGAGTACCGGTTTTGTCAAATACGACTGTTTTTACCTTAAAAAAAAATTGTTTTAGAAAGGTACTACAAAAAAGTTTAATTAAAAATACTTTGTGAGCCATTTCCAAAGCTTCAGCGCCCTTAATTAATATCCCATTCTGGGCTCCAACCCCAGTTCCAACCATCACAGCAGTCGGTGTTGCTAAACCTAATGAACAAGGACAGGCGATCGATAAGACCGTAATTGCAAACCGAAATGCAAGTTGAAATATAATTTCATTTCGATTAAACTTCACATCACTTCCATGACTCTATAAAAAAGGTAAATTAATAGTTGCATTAGCTGAACGTTTATAAACTTACGGGATGAAAATATTTCTCGATCAACGAAACGTCATAGTAACCAACAGCGGCCCATCCAATCATAGTTAAAATAGAGACAGCTACAACCATCGGGACAAAATAACTTGCAATTCTGTCCGCCAGTTGTTGAATTGGTGCTTTGGATGTTTGTGCTTCAGCGACCAGTTTGACAATTTGTGCTAAAGTTGTGTCTTTCCCAATGTGCGTTGCTTCAATTATTAACATTCCGTTCTGGTTAATGGACCCACTTATGACTTGCAAACCCGGTTTTTTGAATACGGGCATCGATTCTCCTGTGATAAGGGATTCGTCAGCCATTGATGTTCCGAAGATGACTCTGCCGTCGACGGGAATTTTTGCACCAGGCACGACCTAGTGAATACATTTTTGTTTTTTATTTTTAAAGTTAAAATATGTAAAATACTATTTTACTTTGAGCTTGTCGCCTCTTTGAACTAACTCTACATCGATTTGCCTTTCTGATTCGACTTGCATTCCTCTTCCAAGTGTAACCAATGTCGCTTCAGTTGCTTGCAGAGACATCAACTTAGCTAAGGCTTCCGATGTTTTACCCTGAAACATATATTCAAATTTACTAAATTATAAAATTATAAGTATTAATGTACCAAAGTTCTCAAAGTAATGTTTTCCTTTAATTAATTAAAATTTAGCCGCTTCCAATAGTCCCTACCCCTACTGATGCCAATGAAGAAATGTTATGTTCAGGTGAGATGGCGAACGTATTAATTGCATTACTATCCCAATTTTGGTAACTTACAAAGCCCCCAAATCGTCTTATAGTGACGATCAGGCTTGACAAAAAAAGAAAAAGAACTTTGGTTTCACATAGTAATAAAAATCACATACTTTGGCAATATTTTCTAACCATCTTCCTAACGATATAAAAACAAACAACATGGGTGGCGTATCAAAAAACGTATGTGGACTGGAATTCATTTGGAGGGCCATTGCTGAGATCAAAACTCCTAAAGAGTAAATGTAAGAAATACTAGTTGCCAAAACAACAAGCACGTCCATATTGGCAGTGCCATGAGAAAGCGATTTATAAGCTTGCACATAAAAATGTCTTCCACCAATTAACTGAAATTATATATAAAAAAAAAAAAAAGACATTAAAACAAATAAAATTTTTTGTCTTTATAACTTGATCACCTGTACAGGAGTGGCAAGTAAAAAAAGTAATAAATTTTCCCAATTAAGACCCGGCATTATGCAACAGTCGTGTACATTCGTCACCATTTGTACTGTCATGTAGTACGTCATTACTATCATGGCAGGCAAACCGAACAAAAGATTGATGAGAAACGAACGTCTCCATCTATTAAGTCAACATTATAAACAGATTTATCAAACATAATTTCAATATTTTCAAAATACTTGGCAATTTCCTCCTTTTGATCCAAAAAGGTTGAACCTTTCGAATGATCAGTTATTAAAGTGGCTTCAAAGCCAAGGCCATTTACAATATTAAGCAGATCTCTAGGTCCGGTTGTTTCTGGATCGAATTTCACTTTCCCAGTTCCCGTTGACAGAGCCACTGTGGCTGATAAAACGCCTTTATGCTTTTTTATGTTTGTTTCAATGTTGTATACACAAGACGCACACGTCATGCCTCGTATCTAAAAATTAAAATTTAATATTTTTTGTAAAAAAAAAAAAAAAAAAAAAAAATTATTTTACCCTCATTTCTAATTCACCCTGAGAATTGTCATCGTCAATCACCGTGGAAGGGAATCCCAAATCAGTAATTTGATTAGCAATTTGAGATGGTAATATGTAAGCAGGATCGAATTTCACTTCTGCTTTTTGTGCCATTAGGGATATAAGTATGTTGTGAATACCTGTTTATTAAATAAATATATTAGCAAGAGTATATAGAAATAACATTTCTATATACTCTTGATATTAATAAATAAAATTTGTAATGTATACTATACTGTAATGAATACTAACCGTCTACTTTCTTTATGCTCTTTTCAATAGCTGCAACACAAGATGCGCAAGTCATTCCTCGCACGTGTAAATAACATTTTTCCATTTCATCTTTATCAAGTGTGTCTAAACCAACTATGGTAACTGATGGAGATCTGGAGACGACGTTTACCCCGTGTTTACCTAATAAAATCATAACATGTCATTAGAATTCAAGATGAGATCATTCTGCATCACAAAATGGTCCATATTAGAGGCATCAATTTCAACTAGACTGTTTAAATAACTTTTTTTTTAAAAACCCCACACGTGAACATATCCAATTGTGTAGATTGCTACATCACTTACTTTCCTTCCTACAAAGCAAGAATGTGACCTGAATGCATTACTTCTCATGTGACCACATTAAAACATCAAATATAAAGTAAAAACAAGCGTAAATAACAACTATTCTGTAAAGGTTGCCGCACAAAACAATCACAGATAATGTGAACCAAAGTGTGTTATTGCATTAGTACTAAAAAAATTTTCTGATGTTTAACTCACCTGGCGAATATTTCACTTTAAACTCGTCTTTTCCGGTCACATTTCCATTAGCTAACTGATATCCATTGCCGACAATATCCTCTAATTGGCTGCATTCAAACCCCATATCATCAATCCTTTCGATAATCTTCTCCAATTGAATCTTCGCCTCTTCATACTCAACTTTACCACTATTAGTAGCCAATGTCACCACAATCTTAACAACTCCCTCTAATTCAGACACGCACTGTTCAATATTTTTAACACAACTCTGACAAGTCATTCCTTCAATCTTTAAATTACCAATAACAACACTCGACGTCTTCACTTGAGCTTCAAATCCCATCTCCTCTACTGCATCTTTCAGTTTCATTTCATCAGTAATTGCAATATCATACTCAATAACTCCTTCTTTCTTCTCTAAAGTAACCTTAACAGACTTAACTCCCGGTTTGGTGCTAACCACAGATTCGATATTTTTTACACAAGATTGACAAGTCATTCCCTCTATATTCAATTTACAAATTTTAAAACCGGTTTCAATTTCAGCTTCGAATCCCATATCTTCAATCATCTGTCTAATTTCTTCAGCTGTTTTAACGCCTTTATGGAATTTCACTTTTCCCCGTTCGGTTTCTAAAGAAACCTTAATGTAAATGATGCCATCTTGGGACGAAATGTGTTTCTCTATAGTTTGAACACACGATTGACATGTCATTCCATGGATGTTATAAATAACTTCTTCTCCTTTCATTTCCTTCAAAGCTAGAGATTCAGATGTTGTTACTTCCATGTTGTAAGTAGTTTGTGGGTCCTGGTTATCAAGTGATTCCTGCAAATAGAGAATTTTGTTTATTTTTCGAAGTTTAAACGAGCTTGGTCACGTTGTCAGGTGTTGAGTAATTTGACTAGGTAAACATATGGTGAATGGTTGTAGTCACATCTGGGAAGTTTTTGCTGGATTATTTGCTAATCAGGAAATAATTATTTTTGTATTTTGTATTTTATAAGGAAATTAGCATTAAAATTGAGTAAATAAATATTTTTTTATGGTGAATACAATTGAAAATTTAAGAAACTTTACAAAATATTCAACTTATTTTGTAAGTAAGTTATAACTAATTTGCAAATTTTCATTTTTAGTTCGTAAAAGTCCCTATAAAATTTTGCAAATATTTGTAGAAAACTTTGTTGTTAAGTGTTCTTTACTTTTAATGACTTTGTGCTGTTTGAATTAACCGGCCTGTATAGTTATTACACCACCCTGTATGGTGAACTGCATTTTTTACTTTTAAAAAAACACTAAAAAGTCATTAATGCGAAACTTATTCATATTAAAGTCACGTTCCAGACAAATTCTAGGAACTTTCTTATCGCTTTAAGAATTTTTAAACCTGTTATAAATAAAATGTGAAATATTTTCTCATTTACCAAACTTGTTGATCTTAACAACTGGTAACCATCATCACGAGTGTCGCTTTTAAAAGCTCTAGACCACATTTTACAGTTAAAATCCTCACGTGGATATTTTTTTATCAAAAAAGTGAGAGGAAATAATTCCGCACTGTGTCGCTCTGTGTGTCATGCGATAAGGAAGGAAAAATAATTTTTTTCTCTCACTAATAAAACTTGGATTGACAGATATGGAATAGCTATTTAAAAAAAAAAAAAAAAACGGAATGAGACTCCAAGGTCCGTTTACATAACTCAAATTTTAAAATTTTGTTTTTCTGGTATGAAAAAAAAATGACAGGGAAATTGTTTCTTTTCTTTCCGGTTGTCAAAACCTACAAAATAATTTCAAATTTTTGATGTCAAAAGTAGCGGTTTTGACCCATTCATTTTCTCTTCTTTAAATTTTCTGAAAAAAATGTAAAAGTTGGGTAATAATTAATTTGATAAATTTCTGTTTTATAAAATTTTTTTGTAGTGCCCCAATTTAATATTTAGGTCAACAATAATTCTGTTAAATATTATGTAATAAAAATATCTCCCATAATTAATGTTTTCTCTAAAAAGTATTAAAAAAGAATGACATCGTGTTCAAAACTGTTGCTCAATTTGTGTCCCCAGTTATCTACAGGTTAGTGTCCTCGATAACCGAAATAAATTGGTTTTTATAAACTGGCATGTCATCGATCTTAAATAACTAGTTGATGAATTTTAAATGGTTTCGGGCAGGAAAGAGGAAGTTTATGTAGGTTCGTTTTGCATTTTATAGAAATGAATGATCCTCCATAAATGTGAAAGTTGACAACTCACGTGTGATTATAGACTTTCTCCCTTGACGTTGATAGCATAATCAAGGTGCGGGAATAGTAACACCATATCATAATATTCGCCCATGTTTATACCGACCTTGTTAACACCAATAATTGATATGATATAATTCCGGTTCCGGTAGAGCATCAAGCGATATCTAGTGTCAGAAAATCCAATTTAAGGAGAGAAAATAAAATGAATTTTTTTTTTTCTCCTTGTAGGCCAAACGTTTTAACATTACTTTGTTAATAATTAACGTTTAACTAAATTATTATGAAATATAAGACATACCTTTTATTCCGAGTGATAAAAAACTCCGATAAAACTTTGATAAGAAAGGGTTAACCACCCAAGTTAAAAAAAATTGTAAGTACAAAATTTTTTAAACAATTTCTTTTAACTTGGGCAATTCCAAACCAAATAATCTGACTCAAATACACAGAATTATCATATATATATATTCTTTTTCCTTTTTGTTACGTCAAGATTACAGACAAATAAAAAGGAAACTTGACAAAAATATTAAAAAGCTGACACGTTTCATCACAACCGAGTCTTTTTTTGAGACTTCAGAAATAACAAATAACTACTTAGCACCATACAAATGAATATATTCGTAAAACATTTGTTTTCTGTATTTTTTTTCCCGAATTTCCACAACTCTTTATAAAATGAACACTTAATTCAATATTTTTTGTGCTTTATTTTCTGAATGTTTCCTATTGGCCGGAGTGTTGAGTAACAAAATAAAGAATAAAAGATGAGCAAACAGTTAAAAATACGAGAAAACTTCCCGTATTTCTGAGTTTCTTTCCAAGCCAATTCATCAGTTTACAAGACTCTCTCAATCATGTAAAAATAGAAATTTCAAAATTACTCTTAACCACCTTTTTAAACAAAAAGGTTGTAAATTAAAAAGCTCAACCACTTCAAATCTCACACAATTATTTCTTTCATTTTTATAAGAAATTAGAAAACTTTTGTTATGCTTATGACGCCGTGTGAAGTTTTTTTGTTGAGAAAAAAATGATAAAAAGAGAAAAAATACTGAACAAATGTGTTTTTCTCCATCACGACTGTTTACACGTGCTTAATTTGCGAACATTCATGCAACTGGTAGACTTCTTGTTTTTCTTCTCAATAGTTGGTGAAGATTTTTCACGTTCGGTTGTGTTGTTTGCATTGGCATCCAGAAGTTGTTGTTCTATAGCTAATAGTAAAATAAAAGCAACTTTAATCAACACCAGAAGTTTTTATTGGAAACTTAAAAATGAGATCAAAAGCAAATAATGAGAAATAAAAGTTAAAACAAAATATGTGAGCATTTAGGAGATTATTTAAAAAAAAAACAAAAACAAACAGCTATAAAATAAAGAGAAAGAGAGGGAGAGAGACACAGCGAAGGATAACAACAAGCTAACCATTCAATTGACGTTCTGTGATGTATTCTTCACTTTCGTCATCGACGCCATAATGCAAATTTTCCAAATAAGGAATCACAGACATGCTCCTGTATTCATCACCATTTGGGCTTGGTGGAATTGATACGAATTCCAAATTTTTGGGATGTTTCTTCCTCACCCAACTGCACAAATAAATAAAAAAAACAAAATTTAATAATTTACGGACAAAATCTACAAGTTATGACGTCACAAAATGTCCATTTTCACATTTCGAGCCTTATATTTATTAGAAACGGCAAAAGAAACTACTCACTCGTGATGCCGAACTTGTTGCAAGTTAAACCTATTATTTGGTTCCTTTTCTAACATACCTATTGAAAATAAATCTGCATTAATCTTCACATATAGGAAGGTCGCCATTTTGCTTTTATAGAATGATTGTTACATCATAAGTAGGCAACATGGCGGCTGTTTCATAGCATTTTTTTATCGTATGAAATAAATTTATGCAGGAAATTATTTCATGATTTTATTTAAAAATAAAATAACTCCTCATCAATGATCTTTCACTAACTTATTTTTCGAAATGATAATTGTTAAAATACTCGCCCTTTAATAAATTCTCTAATAAGACATCAATATCATCTGGTATACTGAATTCTCCTCTACCAATGTTTTCAAACAGTTTAAAAATGCTATCACCTTCAAAAGGATATTTTCCGGTCGTAATGTTATATCTATAAATATAAAATGAAACAATCCATTACATTCTACATGCCCAACCTTGTCTATAAATAAATAATAAGTTTTTAAAGAGAAAACTAGTGTGTAAAACAATTTAAGTTGATCGCTAATAAAACAATTTCCTTATTAACGCAAATATTAACTCTTTCCTCATTAAAAATGTCAGATTTCGGTGATTCAGATGAATCACCGAAATGCTTTTCTCTTTAATAAAAAATAAAATGTAAAATGTCGTACAATGTAACACCAGATGACCAAACATCTACTTTAAAACCTGAGAAAGAATACAAGCCATTGGCAATTTCCGGAGGTTGAAAAGCGGGAGACCCCTGACTAGTTTGACAAGTATCATCTTCGGCAAAAGTATCTAATGCCTGATATCAACCAAGAAAAGAAAAATTTTATAAATTATATTTCAATTCAAGCTCAATATTTACTCGCACGGGCACCTCAGCAACTCCTAAATCGGATATTTTAAGAGTTCCATCCGTTGTGAGTAACAAGTTACCAGGTTTTATATCTTTGTGTATAATTCCCTGACTGTGAAGATATTCTAATCCTTCTGTCAACTGACAAAAATATCTAAAAAAAAAAAAAAAAATTATAATTTTCAAAAGGATCGTCCACCAAGTAGTGCAACTGCTACGGTATCATTTTGCATTGCCGTATGAGACTGTAGATGTTGCAGAACCTCGCCATTACTTCAACACTACTAACCCATGTGCTTGCCACATAGGAAACTTTTTATTGGGAGAACTTTCTAGCAAATCTTGTAAACCTCCAACGCAATATTCCATAATCATGTACATTTTTTGCTTCTCATCATTAGATAAAACATTGACCAAACTTATCACATTTTTGTGATTGAGCCGCTTCAAAAGCCGTATCTCCCTGTTTAAAAACGAATAAACAAAATATAGATTATCAAGATTTTAATTTTCATGTTAAAATTTACCTCTGTACATTTTGTTCACCGTTTGGTATCCTCCTAAGTTTCCTTTTCTTTAATATTTTAACAGCTAATCTCCTTAACGTTTCTGAATCTAAAACTTCTTTAACTTTACCGTACGATCCTTCCCCTAATAAATCCCCCATCAAATAACGTCCGATCATTTTGGCTTTTTTCTTTCTTGGCTGATAAATGATTTGATCGGACTCTACTTGGTAAAAGTTGATGGGCTCCTCGTCGTCCATGTCCATTCCGAACCAATTAACATGGTTCACGGCTTCGGTGTAAAATTCCCCGTCCGTCTGTCCGTAAAGATCACCTCCCGGCACCATGTCCGATTCACCCATTTCATCACTAACGCACAAAAGGTTGTCGCAAGGCATCAAGAAGAATCGTCGCCATCACACTCCCCGACCATTTTAGTTTTCAACGCCAGAGTGCGTCGTTTTGTTAGCAACGCTTTTTTTTAGTAGTGGCGAAACAGTGAACCAATGACTGTAAAGGGCAATGACCTTTAAAGGGCACTTTAATCATTTCTTGGGTGGGTATGTAATATTTGTGAAAGCATGACATTAAAATAAATTTTTTGATCGCGGTATTTATTTTCAATTCACTAAATTCTAAACGTGTATTTGGAGAATATAATTTTTAAAAAAAAATAATTTAAAAAAAATTTACAATTTCCAAGCATTTCGCATCATCAAATCGAAATAGGAGTCTAAATCGATTGAAGCACTTACTCCAGTATAATAATCCATGAATTCTTCTTGGGTGACCTATAAAAAATAAAAAATAAAATTTAATGATTCCAGTTTTTGAACTAAAAATTTCTTTTTACAATTCCATCAGCAGCGACACCGCGTTCAAAATTGCCCAAAAATTTGACCAAAAGTTGATCCTCAGTTCGCTCGCCGTTTATGTAATGAGGATGATGTTTAACGCTATAAACATTCTTTACATCTTCCAAGGAAACTTGACCGTCGCCAGATTTATCCATTTTATTAAAAGCCGCTTCGATTAATTGTGTTCTCCCATCCGACAACGGTGGCTAGAAAAAACAAAACAAATATAATTAATAGTTTACTAACGTCTTGGTCACGCGATTGCATTGGCCGGTCGATTGTATTATATTTTATGGGTCACTAAAGCATCTAAATTACATATTTCCCACATTGAAGTAAAGCGGAAGTGACGTAATGAATTCATGAGAAGGAAAGAAAGCTCACCCTGCTGTGGCAAAGTTTGGTTAATAAAATGGAAAAATGTGGAAACAATTTTGTGTATGAGGATGTGTCATTTATATACTTGTGTTGCTAATCGCAAAATTTGCTCTGCATCATTTTTCTGTACATCTATAATATGAACACAAGTTTTAACGTTGTTTTACGGAGAAGAAAAGGCACTTCTGGTTGAGTTAAAATTTTAGGTGCATCAAGATAAAGATTTTTCTTTGGGGCCATTAAAGATTTATATTTTGTAATTAGACTGGAAGTAACTTATTAATTTGTTCGAACTCCTTTTCTTCTCTCCTAGTGGCAGTTTGTGTAAACTCTCAAATTACCAGTAACTGCCACTAGGAAATTGTTACGTGAAAATAGACGACATAATTACAATACATATAAATTTACCCGAAGTGCTCTTAAAAATTCGTCGTAACTGACAGATCCGCTCTGATCACGATCGAACTTATTAAACATTTCTTTCAACTCTTCGACGGATATTTCATCTTTACTGAAACCAAATTCGTAAATCCCATTTTGGAATTCGTCCCAATTTAAATGCTTGCTGCCGTCATCGTCCATTCGACGAAACTCACTAGAAAAAACAAAAAAACCCATGCTTTATGTACAAATAAAAAAAAAAAGAGAATTCTCGTCATGTTTGAAACACACCCAACGCTATTAGACGTATGATTCAATAGGAAATGATTCACCCAAACACAGATGACAGACAGATTATGTCTTAAAGAGCTTAAAGTAACAGGCAATAAAATATACTTTTTTAAATAGGCGGTCAAATCAATTACATAGATCGATAAGTTGACACAAATGATGATTGACATAACCGATTTTATGACAGTTTTCATATCCCTTTGCAACTTCCCTTAAGATTTCAATAAAAAAAATTCAAGGAAGTAATTTAGTCACTCGTCAAAACCCAGGCAAAATCATTTAAAACATTATAAAACTCTCATTATAAGATATGATGTCATCCCAAAGATTTACAAAAAAATAATAAAACAAAATAAAACCTCTAACTTCATTATACCGTAATGAAGTTCATTAATTGCGTTATAACGAATTCATTCTTATACAAACATATTTACCGTCCCAATCCAATAATACCAGTCGATCCTCTGGAGAGACATAAAAGTCTTAATCTTTCAATTGGATCTGTAGTCGAATCCAATTCCTTCAGAGATTTCTCTCGAAGGTTTTTCTCAGCTCGGGCGTTGGCAGAGAGAGGACGAAACAGAGACATGAAGTTATCGGTACTATAGAAACCTAGAAAGTAGGTCGAAATAGTAAAAGAAAATTACCGAATCAATTAAATCTCCTAGACAACATAACAAATTATTTTTCATAAAATAAATTATTAATAATCTTTCAACCAATATTTTGTTATGCGTAATAAATGTCTGGGTAATTTTTCATGCTTGCTAATGATTTATCTTACCTGGGTATGAAACTTACGCAATGTTCTTTGATGTGTTGACTGCGTCAAAGTTGACTGTAATGTGAGTTGCGTGTTAAGAGTTGGGTGTTCTAAGTGTGTTTGTGAGTCATTGGTCGTTATGGAAACAAAATGGCGGTTATATTTTTCAACGATTTTAGTATTTTTATTCTTTTCCGCATTATTACATAGGCGTGGAATAAGGTCGGTGTTTACACGTGGACTAAGTTCTGTTATGCGAGTTCCTAGGAATTTATCGCGGTAACGTCATGAAATGTGTCGACACCGATTAGTTACGCCTAAAAAAAATGGCTTTAAAGAATTTTCAAAATGTTTACAAAAACCATAATCCATTTTTCTTTAGTCAAAGATTAAGGCTCTTTACAGTTTCCCTTAATCTTGTCATTAAATCGAATTGAAAAATCAATTTGAAAGATGAATTTGGTGGATTCAAGGGATTCAAGTACGGCATGAGTGAACAGCCCTCCTAAAGCTCTCAGCAGACGACGCGACTGTAAAAGCACGCATGCGCATTTATAATTTTAAAAATTACGGACGCCAGATAGATCCAATTATATTCACACTCAAACCAACCGAACCAAGACGCTCTCTGCCAACAAATTTACGAAACGACGTTTCCAAAAACATCAATATCTGATGTTTTTATAACTTAACGTCATTTCGCTTCGTTTTGTCAGCAGCTCTCGTCTTGTCATCCTCCATTTTCCACTTGGTTATTCTTATTACAACATTTATGCTCGTGGTTATTCGTATGCAATACATAACAGAATTGGTCATCAAAATGACGACACATTTCTTCCTCTCCGAGTGTCATATTCCCACTGTTAACCATATTCGGACAGCACGCAGCTCGCGTGACCCCAAAGCTAGACAACAGTTGACATATGTCATCATTGAAATCGCCACACGGGTCCACCGTCGGCGGTGTGTAAAAACGATTCGCTATTCTGAGCTTGTGACAACATTTCTTCAGTTGATAGACTTTGGCGCAACGGTTGTTGTTGTAGATGGCGCAACTGGTTGCTTGAGGGTCGTTGGCTGTACTGCCATTACAACAATGCTTCATCAATCGAAACCTAGGGCGCCAGTCACGGCAATATTGGTGACTAAGTTTTGGGCAGCTAGTGATTGTGGTATTGGTTTCGGTGGAAAATGGCTCAGAAGAAGAACCAGTTGTGACTTCAACTTCCATTGGTGTAACTTCATTTGGATCAGACATTACGTCACGTTTATGTTGGTGGTGACGTCCCCTATGATGGTGGTTATGTCTTGATCGATGACGATGAATCTAAATTAAAAAGAAATATAATGACGACCAATGACGACCAACTATTCAGAATTTGCGCCATCTATTGATTAAAAACGTAAGTTCCGTATCACTAACCATTCTTTTATCAGTCGAGTTAGAACGAGGTTGATCACAAGGTCCGCAAGAATCGTTATAATAAGCTGATAAAATTGCCGTCTCGACATAAGGTTTTGATAGTAAACTTAAGGGATACGGAATGTAGAACGTTAGTCGACCGCATCTAAATAAAAAACAATATATAGTCGCGAATACTTTTGTTCACTTCTCTTTTTTCCACCTGTCATATAACAAAACATCGTCTTTACCACCGCCCAAAACGCTCCACACAGGTTCATAATCAGTTTCTTGGTAAACTGGGATTTGGTTAACGTTTTTAATTAAATCATTACGGTTGGCAATTGCTTTAGGGTCTTTGGAGTTAATGATTATAACGGATAACTGGTGAAGGCCGCGGTTTAGCAGAAGATTTTTTAGTTCTTCAAGCCTGAAGTTAAAAATTTGTTTTAATAACCAAAATAACTATGATATCATAGATATTTATCAGTTAGTAAACACATTACCTGGCCGCCTGCCATAAACATAATTGTCAAGAAGCTTCAAGAAGAGCAATAAGAGTAACATTCCCATTATTTTCAGTCATGATGTCTTTGCCTTCGACAGTCCATGATTGAGGTTTCTTGCAACGAATTGAAGAATCCACAAATGTGTTGACCAAGAAAAGTGGCAGTAACCACAAAAAATTTGTTGTCTTCATCTTTTTGAGTGCTGATAAAAACCTAGAATGAAATAAACAATGATTCTGTTGTCGTTTTTTTTCGGGTCAAAGATATTGAAGGTTGAAAACCTTAGATACCACTTTTCTGTACGAACCTTTAGTACTACGTGAAGTCGAAGGTGGAAAATAGAGTTGTTCAAAGGGAAATAGATTTAATTGAATGAACGAACGTGTGTCAAGGTAAAGTGATGTAAGAGCATCAATAAATTTCTTACAAGGACAAATTGTGTGGTTTTAAGTCTTGTGATTTAGATTTTTATTAAATAACTGCGCAGTAGGGGTTAAAATAGGAATTATTATGTAGCATAATTTCTTGTAACTGTTACTAAGTGTTAGTTTGTTTTTGATGTCAGTTTAGTTAAACTTTGTGTAATAATATATTTCTTACCTTTTTTGGGGGGTCGTCAGATGAAATCAGAACTGTTTACATGTCAAAATCAACCTTAAAACTGCTTTAAATCAGCTGCACTCAGCCTGATAAGCATTAACCTCTGAACTGTATTTTCCTCATCATATCAAACTTGAAATCACGTGTTGTGATAGCTAACTATTTCAGTTTGGTTAAAGTCTTAAAACAAAGTTCATAAAATTTTATAGAAATTTTAGCCCAATAAAACTGCAATGAATCAAATTTGTTTCGAATTTCGACCACAGATGGCAATCTTGAACCACAAAACAAGAAAGTATCGACGAAAAAGTAAGATATAACTTATTTTTTTTTAATAAAAAAGTCGTATTTACAAATAATTTACTCGTTACTCGTTACTCGTTTAAAGTCAGCTACTTTTCAATAACTCCACTTTAACGAAACTTCTTGTTTGTCAGAATAATCCTATTTAAACCAATAAAAAAGTGAATTAAATCCATAAATTTTAAAATTGAAGAGTTAAACTAATTACCATTCGAGGACTGGATGATTTCAGACACCAAGCTCCACAAGGATCATCATGATAAACAGTTAAAATAGCAGGTATTACACTTTTCTTCACTTTTAAAGTTGAGGGATGTGGAATATATCTAGATAACTGCCCACATCTGTAAAAGGTTAACCATTAATACAAAAATTCAACCCAACTAATTTCACAAATAATTTACCTGTTATACACAAACATATCTAATCTGTCACCATTTAACGTGTTGAAAACAGTTTCAGAGTTTGTTTCTTGGTAGAGATCCAATCCATTGATCACTTCTTCTAAAACCATTTTATTTGCCACAGACAAATGGTTTTTGGAATTGATGAATACGAAAGACAGTTTATGGTAATTACTTTCAATAAATGCTCCATACAATTGCTGATATCTGCAAATAAAGTTTGGTTAATGCATGATCTAAAAAAGTATAAATTTCTGAAACTTACTTTTGAGCAAAAAATAAGTTCATAGTTCTAGATGCATCAATAAGAATTACAACTGTGACATTGCCAATATATTGAGACATGATATGGTTTCCATCAATGGTCCATGATGCAGGTTGTTGACACATTGCTGAAGAATCTGGTGAGCCAAGTGTCTGCAACATTAGGTAGTGAAGTGCGACTATAGAGATGATGGACTTCATGGTCGAGCTTTGCTAGTAACTTAAGTGATAGTCTCAAAGTGGGTTTATATAGAGGATGCAGTATCTCAAGAAATTTCTTAGTACGACTGATATTGGGAAATTGAGAGGGAAAATATGTGTTTCCATTTTTATTAATGATAACTTTATGATATTTTGAGTAAATCTCTGTCGTTTATACATAATTATGTAGATTTTCGAGGAAAAAGTTCTTGGTGGAAGCTTGTGTGTGAAATTTTAGGAATTTGGATCAATCGAGAAAAGTCCCCTTTGAATGTGAGATTAATCACGTATTCCAATGGTATCAAGATCGTAGTCTGAATGATAAGAATATTTAATGTCAATTTTTAGTTGATAATAATAATGTGTATTTTTAATGCAATGCTTGAATTTTAAAAACTGCTTATCTTTATATCATGTATTTATTAGTGCCTTTATTTTTACTTGACCTTGAATGTATATGTTTAAATTGTAATTGCAAAAGAAGTTCTACGTCTTTCTATTGCAGTACCACTTCATACAGCAGCAAAGCAGTTATGGGGTTTTCCTGACTTGTCAAATATTGATTCAGTGTATTTATAAAAAAATATACATCGAGTCTTATTCATAGATTGCTACACATGAGTTAAGTGATTATAAATCGAGTTTTATGCAATAAATTACAACACGTGCGTTAAGTGGTTATGATTGCATTAATATGCGTATTGTAACTGTCATGTTCATAATAAATGGCAGGAATTATTTGTCCAGGTGCATCCTTAGGGGAGATGGAAGATAATGAATTAAATGAATGAAGCTGTATTATTATCTTTGCAGTTACGTTTAAGAGTGAATTCAACAACTAAGAATTAATAAAGATAATGAAATGCTGTATTAGGCGGATAAATGTTAGATAAATTAATGTAAATCTATTTGAATAATTAAAAAATTCTAACTCTGAAATTGACCTAAAAACTCACTCAAAGAAATAATTAGTAGTTTAATTTCAATAATTTTTAATCTGTTTTTCATACTTCAAAAACTGTTGCCTTCTAAACAGGTCAAAAGAGGTTTGACCTGTTTAATGTGATCAGGACCTTTGGACTTTTAAATTATTTAATGGATTGTTTTTAAAAAGACGTAATTGGCTATAACTATTTACAATTTTTACATCAATATGAAGCCAATTAATACATTTCCTGTTATAAATTCAATCTAATCAAGACTTGAAGTTTGACAAACAAAAGATTTAAAGGGTGATTCAAGAGGTGTCAAAAATTAGTATTAATTTCGTGTAAACAATTTATTTCAAGGTAAAAATGATTGCATAGATCAATTTCATTTTTAAAGATAAATTTTAATCTAAAATGAAAAGAAAATCGTGGGATTATACATCATCTCTTTGTACTTGACCCATTTAATAATTTCCTGCTTCACTGAACCCTTTAACATTATTTTCTTTCAACTTTTTAAAAACTCTTCATTTCAATTCAATCAATCTCACAATTTTCCTGTATATCATTTCACTCATCTTTTAAATTAATTCAAATCACAAAATAAATAAATGAACGGAAGTGTCTTTATTTCCTTAATCATAAAATACACTATAAAACTTTTTTTTTTAAAGATGCTGTCTTCCATTTGCCTTGAGTCATATATTTCAGGTTTAAAATTATAAAATTCCCTTTTGGATATTTTTTTTTGTTCCAGATGGAAATGTTATGCATCATTTATGAAGTGTGAATGGACTTTGAGGGTTTTGTGTTTGACAGGTTTCCATGGTGTGTGATGATATCATATCCCGTTAGCATAAAAAGTCAACAGGTTTCATACCCTGGCACATGCAAAATGTCAATATGTACAATGCATTAAACAGTCCTAGTTTTATGTTATGTTAAATTCAAGAAACTAGGTCTTTCCATGACCATAATTGCATTAATAATGTATATAATCTGTATTGCTTAATGATTTCAAAGTTAGGCATAAATGTGGAAGAAAAGATATGACCACATATTCTGCTGTTATGACTAGTTCCTTGCAAGCAATCTACAAAAGAGCAATACTGCCCAATTCCAGAAGTACTTCTATACTAAAACTTGCAATCAATACATTATTACAGGTTTAGATTGTTTGAATGTGAAGATTACAAGAATATGTCCATTAGGGTAGCACTTTTTGAAATTAAAGTCTTCAATTTAAAATTTTAAATATAACTTTGAACAAAAGCAAGCGGATTAACACGCATTATGTTTCCATTCACTGCCTTCACTTTTTTTAAATCAAAAAATTTCCGCTACAGCGCTCTGATCACTTCTGCCACCTGGTGAGAAGACTAAACAAATAAAACCCACCCTACATTACCCTTAATATCTCAATCCCCCCCCTCACAAAAAAACAAACTCATCACCCTACTGATCTTCATTTAAGATCCAACCCCATTGAACTTTTAACCTCCCTATACAAACTCCCCACTAGCGCCCCCTGCCAAACAAATAACCAACCTAAAAAAGTCCACCCACAAATCCTTCAAAAAAAAAAAAAAAAAAAAAAAAATAGCCTCAAAACCAACTGCAATCACTCACAAATCAGCACAACTCCTGAACAAACCCCAACAAAACAACTTCGCAAGCCTCACCTAATCATCAGATGACGTCACAAACAACCACCGAGTCAGACAGGTGCGCGATTTTTATTCCCAAACACCAAAATGGCCACATAGCAAGCTAAAGGTGCGGGGATTGCCACAAACCAACTTCGCCATGAATTTCTATGAAAACACCTGTTTCCGTTGCGGACAATTAGTGTATCAAGTAGACAAAATTGGACCACTCAAAGACTTTACTTTTTTCCATCAACAATGTTTCAAATGTGCAATCTGCGGTACGAAACTAACTCTCCGTACCTACTTTAACAACCAACAGGTCATAGAAGATCGTGAAGTGTATTGTAATAGCCACGTTCCGAAAAGTGGTGCGGGACATTTGGATGGACAAGCCGTGGGTATTCGCTCGGCGTTGAACGTACCCAAGACGGCCAATTTGGTGAACGAGCAAATCCGCGGTGCGGGTAAAGGAACGTTCGACGCCGAAGCGTTGGGAATTCGTCAGTATATTCATAAATCGGCCGTGAAAAATGACGTGGAGAGGAGTTTCAATTCGAGCCCTAATAATCATCACCAAGAAACTTATTCTCCTAAGTTTGATGCGACTGCTTTGCATATTAGTCATGCACTTAAAGCCACAGAGTTGCATCGAAAATATAATCAAGAAAGGAATTTGAGTGACTATTTGGTAATATTTTTTTTTTCTTTTTATAAATTAAGTTAATGGGGTTTTTATTTCCAGTTTTTTTAAAAGAGTTTTTGGATTGGGGTTTGGAAGTAGGAAATAATTAATAGTCGGTTTGTTGGACTTGTGGCCCTGACCAGGACACAGTTTGTCGTGGTTTTTTTGGGTTGGTTCTTCTATGTCATAATCGTGAATTCCTGTGGTGGTTTTAAGAATGCTGGTTGGTGTTTTTTTGTGTGGGAAAGAAAGAATGGAAATGGAAAGGAAGGTCATGGTGTTCTTTTTTTCTATTTAAGTGGGGGTGCGGAGCTTTTATTATTCTATTGTAACAAATAATGTTTGCGGGCCCTTTGGGAGTGTTACTTCATAACTTTTCAATTGCTAAGTATTGCACAATTTTTCAATTGTTCGAACTTCATTATTTTTCAACTGTTAAAATTTCATCAGTTTAAACTTTACCAATCACAAAAATAACCTTACAATTTCACAACATTTTCAAACACTAAAAATCTTTCAACTTTTTACCTTCAATAACACACTCAAAACCAATTCCCACGCAAAAATTTCTATTTCGAGTGTTTATCCAACCACTTGCTTTTTTTTTAATCAACCACGTCCCGCATATAAACGACCCTCAATGAGAGAAAAACAACCTGACTATTTTCAGCAACCAAAAAAGAAACCAGTAAAACTTACATAAAAATTCCACCAAAACAACAACATAATTAACACGGGTGGAGAAATATACCAAAAATGAATTATTTAACGCGTAGAAGGAGTGAAAAAAAAAAATGTTTCCTTTTCCTGTGATTATAAAATAAAACTTCCTGAATAAGTTACTTATCAAAAAACATCTCTTTAAAACTGTTTGCAATCAGTTATCGAAAGAATATCACAGGATGCATGGAATGTTGATGTAGGTCACGTGGCCATTATGGCCTCAAGCGGGGTCAACACACCTTCAAACTTCACACCTGGCCCAAAATGGGTACTCCTACTAAGTCAACCTCAAAAATTTTTTTATTTAACCTCCAAAAAAAAAAATTTTTTTTTTTACCCGCAGTTGATTTGTTATCATCACCTAACAAAACCGGAAGTCATTAGTTTATTTACAATTTTTCTTATGAGTTATGAAAAATACAAGTTGGGTGGAATGACATGGTAATTGTGAATGGGAAAATTGTTGGTTGCGTAGTCAAGCAACTATATCGCATTTGTCATCTTTTTTTTTTCTCTTTTAAGAGGTGGCATAAACAATACGACTTGTTATTTAAAGCGTGAAAGTTTGTTAACAATTAAAAATCGTTTTCTTTTGTTATCTCAGGACAGGGACACACAAACCAAATTGGAAATGCGTCATCGTCTAGAGGAGGATGATCTCTACCAGAAATTTGCGCGTCACAGAGCACAAGAAGAAAAAGCTATGGACATAGAGATTAAGGTTTTTTATTTTTAACAAAATGTAATAATACACTTCCGGTTGTCAATTTTTGAGTTATTTGTTGCAGGAGGAGTGGGAAAAGGAGTTGGAGAGGTTGACGCAGAGGTACGAGTCGGAGTTAAAGGGTAAAAAACGGAAGGATGAAAAACAAGCTTTGACAATTCGACACCAGAGGGAGAGAGATGATTTACAAAAGACGATGACGTTAAAACGGGATAGGAAACGGGAGAGTTTGACTCGGCATATATTGGAAGAAGAGAGGGCGGCCACTGCTGCTATGGTTGAGAAACATAGTCGGGAGATGCTGAGTTTGATTAATGAAAAGAAAAAGGAATTTCTCAGGGTTGGTTATTGTTCAACTATTGTTTAAAAAAATGCCATGCACATTAATTAACAGAGGGCAGTGGTAACTACAGAACTTATCATTGCTCATTGTTAACTCTAGGCTAATTTTAATGACAAGCAAAAAAGCAGATCAAACAACCTGAACTGCCCTTTGCTTCACAATACAATGAAAATATTTTTGGTTCCTACTAGATGAACTATGCGTATCACAATAAAGATGAGTTGAATGGAGAAGAGGCTACTCCATACCCATCCCATCCACCGCCACCAACACCACCAGCCTTTTCCAAGTCAGAGATTTACACCGATCCTGAAGTGTTCAACGAATTCGACACAATTGCTATAAACGTAATTATTCAAATCCACATTACTGTCAAGTGTTAACTAGACCCCTTATGACTTATTGATGAATTCTAAATTATCTTCTTGTTATTTACTGTCCCAAAAGCCATTTCCTGATTACTTTAATTAAACCAGGTCTCAAGGTCTTCATTTCAAGGCCTCACAAATTTGACACTCCCAAATTTAACCGGAAGTATTTTTCTCCCTTGTAGGTAGCACAAGAAGATCAAAAGACATTCACAGATTTAGTTCGCATGTTGATTAGTAAATGTAGCAGTGATGTTGAGAAAGCCCGGTAAAGTCATTACTATGACATAAAATATTACGTCAATTACTAATTGCTGAACTGTTGTTCAGCACCATATTCCGTTGGATTACAGTGAAAAACTTAAATACCATGCAGTTTGATGAGAATGTACGCGCTGACACACCCATGGGACTACTTCGCGGTATAAAACACGGTACTGAAAGCTACCACGTCCTTTTCAAAAGACTATGCAGGTAAAAATTAACCTATCCAATCACTGAATTCTTTTAGCCAATCACAATGGGGCGAAGTCGCTTCGGTAGTTCTAATAATGGCCGCAGTTCTAACAATGGTGGCGCGTCGGTACTGAAAGGTGGATTTATTTCCGGTTTCATCTGGCAGTACCGACGCGCCACTATTATTAGAACTACCGTAGCGACTTCGCCACATTGTCTGGAACAATTGCAATCGTTGTAATTGGTCAAAAGTATTACAGCGCTTGGATTTTATTGGTAGACACCCGTCTTTTTGTCTGTCCGGTATTAAGGCATATTTTGTTAACAGTTACGCAGGTCTTCACTGCGTTGTCATCAAAGGTTATTCCAAAAGCGCCGGATATCAACCAGGAGTCCGCTTCGAAGACAACCGCTTCCGAAATTCCTGGAATGCAGTGTACGTAGCCAAAGCTTGGCGTTTTGTGCAATGCAACTGGGGAGCCCGCCATCTTGTAAACGCCAAAGAAGCACCAAGAGCAGGCAAGAAAGGTAAAGCAGATAGTCTCCGATACGAGTACGACGATCATTACTTCCTCACCGATCCGAGAGAATTCATCTACGAATTCTACCCACTTCAACCCGAATGGCAACTGCTCCGCCAAACGATCACACTGAAGGAATTTGAAGAGTTGCCGTTTGTCAGATCTCTCTTCTTCCGGTACAAACTATACTTCCCTGATGCGGAGAGAATTCGTGCCGTGATGCCTACAGACAACACCGGAGCAACAACCATTCGAATTGGCATCCCAGCAGCTCTCTCTTCAACTCTCATTTTCCATTACAATCTGAAATTGTACCAAAGTGAGCAAGATTCTTTTGACACCATCTCTCTTAAACGTTTTGTAATGCAGTCAGTGATAGGCAACACCGTTGCATTTCGAGTCCATGCCCCATGTTCTGGCTCTCTTCTTCTGGATGTCTTTGCGAACAGTGTCACTCCAAGGGAATATCTTCTGGGTGAGCCAATGAAATTCAAAAGCGTGTGCAAATTCAAAATCCATTGTGGAGACTTGCAGACAGTGATGGTCCCACTTCCAGACTGCGCTAGTGGTGAATGGGGACCGATGAAGGCTACTCGTCTCTTCGGTTTGATTCCGCTCACCCATCGTGAAGCTCTCATTTTTGCTTCTAGAGAAGTTGATGTTCAGTTCAGAATGTCTAGACCTCTTACAGATTTCATGGCCACTTTGCACAAGAATGGTATTGAAGAGAAGAAGTTGAGTAAGTTTGTTAGCCATTCTGTTGTAGATGATGTAGTTACATTCTTGGTGAATTTTCCTGAAGAAGGGCAATATGGGTTGGATATTTATACGAGGGATGTAATGCATAATAATGTGCCTGACACTCAAGAGAAACAGTTGTTGACACATTGTTGTAAATATTTGATTAATTCATCAAAGAGGAATTGATTTTTTATTGAGAAACGGGGTATGAGAACTAGTCATCGAGTTTTAAAGAATAACTTTTTGGTGTTTTTTTAAAAATGACAGTGGGAAATTTATTGATATTTGGTGGCTAAAATGAAAATTATTAATTAATTTATTTATTAAAAAGTTTGATATTTGGATTTTTTGGGAATTTTATATAAAGGATTTCATTGTATAAAGATATTTCATAGTATTTTATATGTACTCTTTATATATATATATACATAGAATTTATTTTGTTGAGAAATGTTGTTAGTGGTTTTATTTTGTTGTTTTTATAATTTAAAAAGTTGTGAAAAAAACTATAAAAAGGGTTGACGGAATTAAGTTTGAGGTATTAATTTATATAAGCAATCATTCATATTTTTGAGTAATGTTTTACACTATCACACATTTGTATTTTTCCTTAAAATAAACAAAGATTACCAAAATAATGCTGGAATTGCAGTGTGTGGGTACTGTTAGTACAGACCGCTTTTTCTTAGGACCTATTGTCCAGGCTAAAGCGTAGCGCGTCGAATGGGATTGACCAAACGGGCCTTCCCGCATGTACGCCGTATCCCTCTCTCGTTTGCTACACTCTGCTCTCAGACTTTAAATTATAAATCAAAAAACCTAAAGAAACGTTTTAATAAATGCACTTTCTTACACTTGTAGAGAAACGAGTGTACATTTTAATAAGTTTCTGATCACACTTTGTATTATATTGCACAATTGTAATAAAATGGCCGAAATGTATATTTTTATATAGCTTGACAGCCATCAGACGAGCTCAGACGCCTCGTCGGCCACAAATTTCGTTGAAAAAAATCAAATGTTATTTACATGTGGTGAGGTGTTGCAGGTGTTGCAGGTGATATTTGTTAAGAAAAACAATAAAATTCTTGCCTTGATTTAAACACACCACGTCATAACGATTACCATTGGCTCTATTCAATGCGTAATTAATTACTCATATCAGTTGCAGTATAAGCTTTGGCGGTTGCACTTCATTACTCTGAAGGCTCTCACTTCGGCATTCTAAAATCTTGCAATTACTTGATATGTAAGTATTTTAATTTGTTTGTAATGATTGATACGGAAAAGTTGACAGGTAAGATGAGCAGGTTTATAAATTTTCAATATTTGAACTTAAAATGAAGTTATGTACTTTTAACTGAGGTTCAACGTAAACTAAATGCAACCATTTTAAAAATTTTAACTCCCAATTCGCGTAAAACAGATTTGCGATACGACATTATTGCCAACAAATGTCATTCAGAGACATATATTTTTCCATTCCATAGTTGTTTCATTTAAATGTCAAAAATGGAAAACGGTAGCTTGAATCAACAACAGGATGAAGAGCAGGGAACGGATATTGTAAACTTAGTGCGAAGTAAAAAAAAGAAAGTTATTCTTGTTTAAATTGTTGTTAGTTATTTCTAACATTCCTTAAAAGTTAGAAATATTGCAAAGGCGAAGAAAGATGTGAAGGTTACAGGAGATATCAAACGATTTGTATTGCACAATTGTAACAAAATGGCCGAAATGTATATTTTTATATAGCTTGATAGCCATCAGACGAGCTCAGTCGCCTCGTAGGCCACAAATTTCGTTGAAAAAAATTTTCATTACGAAATTTTCGCAAAGTATCTATTAATATTTTAGTGACGCATCTGGGTACACACAGATAACGTTATATCTATACGTTATTTGTGAATCATAAGGAATTACCTGAGTTACATGAGTCAGTTTAAGCTTTTGTCGCTTGCACTTCACTACTCTCAATTCGGCATTCCAAAATCTTGCAGTTACTTGACATGTAAGTGTTTTAATTTGTTTGTAATGATTGACCGAGGTTACAAGGTTACAAAATTTCATTTCTATTTATTTGTTATTTATTAACTTTTAAGGCCAGGCAAATAAAATCGATTATTCTAAAAATGGAAAAATTTGAAAAAAAGAATAGTCATAAAATTCAATCAAAGCTGCCTTTTACACACGAAAAAAAAAAACATTCATTTTTAAACCGTTGTACTGTACGAGCTGTGACTGTACGTAACACGTTCGCCATCAGCTTCCAAACTGATACGGAAAAGGTGACGGGTAATGAGCAGGTTTATAAGTTTTCAATACTAGAACTTAAAAAAAGTTATGAACTTTTAACTGAGGTTCAACGTAAACTAAAAGCAGCCACTTTAAAAAATTTAACTTCAAATTCGCGTAAAACAAATTTGCTGTATGACACTATTGCCAACAAATGTCATTCAGAGACATATATTTTTCCATTTCTTAGTTGTTTCATAAATGAGAAAAATGGAAAACGGTAGCTTGAACCAACAGGAAGAAGGACAGGGACAGCATGCTGTAGTGCAAAGTAAAAAAAAAAAGTTATTCTTGTTTAAATTATTGTTAAGTTATTTCTAACGTTCCTTAGAATTTACAAATATTCTAAACGGGAAGGAAGGGGTGAAGTTCAAAAATGTTAAACTTGGTAAGTTCGTTTAAAAACTCTATTAACTTCTTTACTGATGGCAGTAATGCTTAGGTAACCGTATCGGGCCAAACATTCAACAAGGTAGGTATTTTTGAATCAATCAAAATATTTACAGTACCTGATTTTTTTATCTATCACTGCTGCGCAAGAATTCGAACAAATAGGGCTATCCGAAAACGGCACGGTCACTGTAGAGGAGGACATTGAAATTGGTAATGAGATCGGTAATGAATATTCTTTTCTAATAGCTTGAATTTTAGGAAATGATATAAACACCGTTGAAAATGGAGGCGTGCAGAAGAGTAAGTGCCATTTTACTAACTCAATATCTTTACGTTTTGCAAGATTTACAGACATTATAATGGAACACTTGATATGCTTACAATTCAAAAACTGAAAAATTATTTCTTAGTTAAAGTTGCAGAGACTCCTAAGGAATTTGCGAATGAAGACGTAAAGCCTGCTGTACGTAAGTGTAGGCAAGTTACAGTCTATAGTTATATTATACTGAACACAGCTATATTGCAGCAGAAAACGCGGCTCCCGCAATGAAAACTTGGGCATTTTCTTTTTCTGCAACTGTTGTATGTATAATGTGTATGACTACGTAGTTTTAATGAAGTCAATTGCTTTATAATTTCAGAAAGAAATAATTTCCTTCTACATTAACTATAACACTACCACTTGGTACCAGCATGCATAAGTCTAAACGAATGTCTAACTAAACTAACTCCTTTTAAACTTAATCAATTGTGACAATAAATATTAATGTTCACAACACGACTTTGTGTTTCTGAACTGTATTAACTTTAAATGATGTAAAAGCTTAGCTTAAACAAACGACCAACTTAAGAACTGCTCCTTCCTCAGATAACTCATCTCATGAGCGAAAAGAATTAGATATGTAATGAAACCTTACCAGTGTAGGGAAGCACAGCCGTCTGTGTATCTCTGCAGATTCAGGAATCAGATTCTGCGGCTAGATTTTTCATCGTGTAGAAGGGTGGCACACTGGATCCATGTTGTTTCGATACGTAATGGCGTAGGCGCGTACTAAAAACCGGAAACTACCTAATAAAATATAAATGCTGTAAACATTTAATTTTAAAAGTTTTTACTTATCAAAAAAACAAATGAGATTTAATAAAGATTTATTTCTCTGCAACAGCAGAAATATACAAAAGTATAAGACTCATCAAATAAGAAGCAAAACGAAAACTTAATTAATAGAGGGCGTATTTTCACCAAACATAGCTTGCATAAAGTGAAAGAATGCATATTTTTTCCATTGCTAAAACAGTTTTCATAAGGCAAGAACAAATTTTAACAAAACTAGAATCTTTCATTCATAAACTCAATTTTTTACGTGACGTAATTTTAAAAAAACAACGTTTTAATGGTCAAATTGTGTACGCCTATTTTATACTGTTTACGTATCAAGGTTCTACAGTTTAATAAAGTTTCATCACATACTAAAATAAAATAATTAACCAGAGCATCAAAATGCCATCATTTAATCATATCACCATTTAAAACTCTGCGTACATGATTCAATACTTTTTTCTAACATGTAAGAAGCTGGGTAATCAAAACCAACACACTAAAAAGAGAAAAAGTTTTAAAAAATTCAAATTAATTTTGATAAAACGGAAAAGTAATTAAAAAGAAAAAACTTTTTTGGTCCTTACACATAGAATACACATTTTTATGTTATTTTTTAAGCTTATTTTAAAAATCAAAACATTCAGACATCACCATTTATAGAAAGATTTTGACATCTAATATCTACGCCAGAATAACTTTGCTCAGCATTTATAACGAGTTTTGTGAGTTTCAAAAAAAAAAAAAATAAAACAAGCCCTGAGCAATAAATTGCAATAGTTATTACAAGATTTTTTTTTCTACATTTAGAATATCTTAAAAACTACAAAAAATTTGGAAATTTGTTTTCTTCCTCAAAATGTTTCTCTAAATTTAATCTCATACAGTGTCTAAATACACAAATTTGACCTATACAGTAAAAATGTCACTAAATCAGCACCTTATTGAGAATCAAAACATTCAAAGTAAAATTATTCCCGTGTCACAGCCAGAGAAATTATCTTCCAATTCAATTTTTTAAATAATATTTTCTCTGAACTCATGCCAATTAAAAATGACTAGTTAATGATTTAGAAAAAAAAGTAACTAATTGCACTAGAAAAAAATGAGCAAAATAAAGAACAAATATTTTTTGTGCACATCATGAGCTTTGCCTTTGAAAATATTTTTTTTTCCAGCTAATTACAATTTATTTAAACTGATTCCACAAATGGAATAGCATCTGATATGTTTGGCAAAAACTATTTTTCTTAATTAATTTACAATTTCTTATTTGGTTAAATCAAAATAATATTAAAGTGAGCAAAAACACAACATTTTTCACCTTCCTTACACGTGTGGCCTTATAATACATCTAAAACTAACATTTTTCTTAAAAGTTTACTTAATCCCTAAACTATTTCTTCCTTACAAAATAAAAACCAAAGCAAATACATCTAGCATAAAACTGTTGTTCAACACCTTTACACAAAACGTGTCTACAAAATCTGTAAAATACGTTTCCAAAAAACAAAAAAAAATAATGAATAACAACAAATATTTTTGCAAATTTTTTTAATGCGAACAACAGAAATAAATTAAGTGCACTTTTATATCCCACAATTTTAACTTTTCCATTCCCTCAACAATTCAAAAAAAAATTCAAAAACCAAATTTCATTTCTATTTATTATTATTTATTAACTATTAAGGCCAGGCAAATAAAATCGATTATTCTAAAAATGGAAAAATTTGACAAAAAGAATAGTCATAAAATTCAATCAAAGCTGCCTTTCACACACGAAAAAAAAACATTCATTTTTAAACCGTTGTACTGTACGAGCTGTGACTGTACGTAACACGTTCGCCATCGGCTTCCAAAGTGATATCTTCGCTCGACGCTAAATTAACGTTGATACTGCCACTTAATCGACTACTCGATCTGTCGCCAACAGTTGCCGTGTCCAACTCGGCGCTCATCGAGCGGCCGATCGTAGCCGCGTCTCCACCAGCGCCGATGCCGGTCATGATGGAATCGTCGGCTACTTGACTCGTTATACTTTGGCTGTCAGGTGGAGTTAATTCGATGCTCACGTATTCGTGGCCGCCAGGTGACGTCACTTCTTCGATGGCCCGAAGAATCGCTTGGCACTGCTCGCTTTCTATTTGAATAGGTTCTTCACTTTCTCGGTTGTGAACGATCACTGCGATCAGACCCGGATGTGGAATCGGGAGGGGAATCCACAATTTTTCGGCACTATATGGCGTGTATCGACGTTTCCAAGGTCGACAAGATCTGAAATTTTGTGTTTTAAAAATAACAGTGGATATTTTTGCTGCTGTCCAAAGTATAGCGATGATCCTTGGCCATTCGCCGCTATGCTGTTCTCTCAACCAATTAAATTCATGTAGTACAACTCTTTAACCAATCACAGTAGTGCAAATGAATGACGTCATAACCATTTGTAATAGTTATGATTATCGTGAAAAATAATTTGATTGGTTGAGAGCATAGCCTAGAAAGGCATTTTGCATTGAAGGAAAGAGCTTTATAAAAAAAAATCATCGGTTTCTTTGGTTGATTGCTATAAGAATGATGTAAAGTAAGGGTGATATTCGGGTTTTGATCTAGATATATTAAATCAGATTGGACATTTTAGTTGCTCATTTAAAAGTTAATTACTCAAGTGAATTTTACAGCTTATGGCGTCGTACACAATAACATACTGTCAGGTATATAATGTATAATGACATCATATATTGGAAAATTTACTACTGTACAGCATAATTTAATTTCCGAACGCAGTTAACAGGGCATTTTGGAAGTTAAGAAGCTATGTCTTTGGCTTAGGGCTCCTGCTCGCCCTTGTAAACTAAACACAATTTTTTCTATTCCACTAGATAACATGTTTGGATCCACCTGAGTGTCACTTTTACTTTACACCAAAGTTTAAAATTTAATTTTGTTTACGATTTGTCGGACGTTTTGTTACGTGACGTTGACGTTTTCTTTGTAAGAGGATTGAACGTACTTATGTCCAAAAATGGAGTATGAACTTGAATGTTGCCTAAAATTTAAAATACGATCAATTAAAATTTAAAATAGAACGTAACAAATAATTCTGTTTAACCCTTCGGTGTGTGAACCGTGCTGACAACGTCCAAATCATCTCGATATTCAGCTGTTCGCAGCATTTCTGCATACCGAAATAAATTCATGTGTTGCACATGCAGTCGGAAACGAGTGTCGACATCTTCCAACGGTGTTAGGAATTCCTGAGAAAAAACCTCAGAGAACGTGAGACCAGCCAAACCCGGCCAATCACGAAACGTTAATGATTTATTTTCCCAGAAATCTTCTTCGCTTATTGTAAGCCTTTTGAAAATATGTTGGGGGTAAAATTTCTCTTGCATAATGGCCGCTTGTTTAATTGTCAACTTGAAATAAATAAAAAAAATAAATAAATTCCCATTTTTTCAAAGGATATTTTTTTTAAGCAAAAGTTTACTTTCAATTCTCTAGGCATAAGTTTGATTTTAGATCTGACGGAAATATTTAAACCAGTTTGTAAGGTCATTTTTCTTCTGTCAACTTTTTCACGCAGAGCATTTGTGATGTCGATGGCTTCCTTTTCCAATTGTTTATAAGCGCCTTCTTTAATTAGAGCTGCTGAGAATGAGTGAAACGTTTTGGTGACGAAATTACTGAATTCGAATTGAGGACGTTGGATTAAATTTTCGATTTCTTCACGATACGCGTTTAACTCTTCCATTTCTAATTTGGCTTCGAACGCTGCTAGGGCTTGTTCAGGAAGAATCTGCGAAAAAATGAAATTTGTTAAAACTTGAAGTTATAATTCTTAACTTTTAAAATTTTAAAATTTCACTTGGAAGTAATATTTCGATTCGAGTCCCGGTCCTGCGATCCGTCGAGCTACGAAACTGTCGCTGGCAGGGACACGACCGCGTTTTTTAATAACAGCATGGAACATGAGTGAGTCCCACACATAACGACAGAAACGACGAATCACAGCAACTAAAAAGAAAAATTGATTTTTAAACTTACTTCAGTACCGTGATGTAATACAATTCTTACCCAATGATATAACGAAAGTTATCGTAGGGCAAACCAGGAATGCAATAGTCAGGGCTACAACTGGTTGTAAACAACCCCGGATTAAAAAATTCCAAACTACCGCTTCCAGTAGGATAAACCACGGATTACGAGACGTATCTTAAAATTGAAAAAATTGAAAAATTTACAAATTTCCTATTGCAATTTTATTACCAGGAGTGTCAAAATCGTATATCAGAATGCAAACCAAATGAAAGAGAAACGTCACGACCGGCACCCTGGTGTCGAAAATTTAAATTACTTTCAGTTTAATTTATAAGCTTTAAAATTTTACCACAAAGGAGCCGAAACGGCAACGATTAATGAGGAACAAGACACACCGATGCAAACAGTTGGAAACACCAAAAAGGTGATTATTGTCCCGCATAACCCCTTTATAACATAATTCCAAAAGCGATTTAAATGCCGAGTGAACCCTTTGCCGATGAAGCCCGTATCGGGACGTGTCTCAAATTCAGTCCGTGATTTTGAAATGTGTCGCCACAGTTTACTCAAACGAGAACATAGTGTTTGGGTTATGGATGATTTACGTGGAACTAAAACTCCCTTTTAAAAAAAAATTCGATCAGTTTATATAGCACAAAAGTAACTAAAAAGAAAAATTTACTTTGTCGTTGACTTCATAATCGGGCATAAATGGTTCAAAGCAAAATAATGCTCGTAAACTAACGGGACTACACCAAGGGATTACAATCTACGGACCAAGAAATTATTTAATTATAAGAAAAATGATAAAATAATGTAATTTACGCCAAAGAAAAACATAAGATTGCACAGCCAGGAGAATGTGCGGTAAAAGTAATTAAACCACCTCCATAATGGCCAACGAGTGCTTGTTGTGCGCGTTGCTTGTTTTTCAACTAAGTACCGAGGCTAAAATAATCAAAATTTTAAAAAGTTTAATATTTTTTCCTCTTAAAATTTTACTTCGTTCGGATCAAATCGAGAGAAAGAAGCAGCGGAATTCCGGTTAATAACAGTTGGAACGATTTCGGATTCTCCTTGTTGTACCCGGGTGATGATCCAATTGCGGGGACACCAAATTTGAATTCTCCAATGAAAAACTCTTGTTGGAATTTTAACTCGGCTTAATTCTTGTAATAAAATTGGTTCCCTCTAGTGTCAATAAAAAAAATTACTTTTTATTTTGAGTTTTAAACTTTAAATTGTCCCACCTCTTTCATGAAAGCTAAATCTCTCTGCAGGAAGTAAATTGTTTGTTCTAAATGATGTTCTCTGCATAGCTGTAATGACGCTTCATGAGCCGACCACATGTGATCGACAATGAACTTTTCTTCTGCGCCTCGCAGTTTCTCTCTTAACCAAGTTTTAATCCGAGATAATATTTGGTATCTACTTGTTAACTGTTCTTTCAACTACCGGGAAAATTTTATTAAATAAATTGTTTAGAAAAAATAAATTTTCATGTTAATACTTGATTTTGTGATTGCCTAAGTTTGTTTTGAACGTTTTCTACAGCCCGATGCATCAGCACGATTGATTGAGCGTGATCCACTAATAATTTTCCTTTAAAAAAAAAAAATCAAAATTTATTAAAATTAAAATGCCTTTTTTTTTTTTTTAGAGTTATTCACCAATTCCATGGCCAAGATTAGAAATGTCCGGATGGGCCATTATGGCCGTATAAACTCGGTGCAAATATTCGTCCATTACAATAATATTTGCTTGCCGTTCAATTTCGGCGTCGGTTAATTTTTTTACTGTTGTAAATACAAAATAAATGTAAAATATCTAGAATTTTTTTTTTCAAATAAATATATATTACATTTTAAATCTGCAATTGTCTTTTCCCGGAATTGTGGAAACCATCCTTTAGCTTCTCTTTCAAGAATACCGTTCAAAACAAGTAAAACTTTTTTCATTATTTCTGGAATTTTCAAAAATTAAAAAAATGTTAATTAAACTTGAAAATTAATTAACAAGTTTATCTGATACCTTTATTAAATAATCGTAGGTCTATTTCGATTCCTTTTGGCGTTTGGAAGGAATATGGAATCGGAGGTGGCCTTTCTTGATCCTAAAAACAAAAAAATTCAATAAATAACAAATTTTTTTTAAAATATCTGAATTTACTATTCTGTATTTTTCAGTTTTTTGTTTACGAATCTGATGTTTAATAAATTGGCATAAATTATCAAAATCATCTTCTAAAGTAGGCTGTGATAAAAAAGATAATTTATAAAATAGTTTTAACCAATAAAAAAAAAAAAAACCTACTCTAACAACCATCTCTGCAACAAGATATTTACACCTTTCTTCTCTTATTTTGGTATCTAAATCTCTGGCACATAATGACGGAACACCGATAACAACATCTAAACAACAAATTAATCAAATGAATTTACCCAGAAGGTCAAGGCTCAAAACGTTTAGAAGGAAATTTGACCTAATTAAACTTAAATACGATTTTAAAACAAATAAAACGGGTACATTAATTAACCTAAGCATTGAAAAATCCCTTGTATCCATGCTGAAAGCGTTTGTGACAGGCTTAAAAAGTGTGAATGAATTCTATTTCTCGCTGTTACAACTATAAACCGAATGGCAAGTGCCATATCCTAAAAAAGTCAAAAAATATTTTAATATTAAACATAAGTTAAAAATTCATAAATAACAGACGTTTAGCATCGTATCATGGGCTTTCCGAGTGCCTTTTTGCAATAACTGGCTTAGCCTCCATCTATGCACTTGTCCTGGAAAATTTATACTTTCAACTTCAAATTCTCTGAAATTAAATATTAATTTTAAAAAGATTATACGAAATTTAATAAGATCCATTTTTTTTACCCTTCTTCTTCAACACTTCTCAACTGTTTATCAGTCAGCTTTCTAGATTGCCCTTTACTGTCCATCGCCACAGCATCCAACTCATCAAATGACGGGGCGATAAACAGATCCCGCATATTAATAGTTTTCTACGTAAAAATTTATTGATTATATAAATAAACTAAAAAATCTGAATATTTTTAATTAACTCGTCTTCCAGGGTTTTCCGCATCATGAATTATTGCTATTGGAGGCGGCAAATTAATTGGAAATGTCTTCCAATGATAAAGAACTTTCTCAGCAACCTACAAAATTATTTTATTTAAATAACATTTATATTTTCAAGTTAAAGCTTAACGAATGAAGCAAACTTTTTTAATATTCGTTACGAGTTCCGCTGTTTCTGTTGGATATCCATCTAAGCTGATATCAAAATGCAGCGGCTCACGCTACAAAATATAAAAAAAAGTTAATTTATACATTTTTTTCCCGATATCTTTAGCCTTACTTCAGGTTCGGTTTCTTCAATTTCTGCTCTCATTATTCACCTCATTGCAACAACATTTCCTTCTCAAATAACAGCTTCAAAAGACCTGCACACAAAATTTAAGTTATTTTATTATCATTATTATTAAATTTTCTTCGTCATAGTCAAGTGGCTCACCACGCCTTTGCCCTTTGCCCTTACATACCAATGTCATTCAAAGCTTTAAACACGTTATCGCCTTGTCATATTAAATTACAAGTGCGTTTCACATATAAAAAACAAGTCCAGGCAAGTGCCCGAATGAATTGAAAAAAAATTATTTGCTTAATACGATTACAAAAAAATTTCTAAACGGCCAATTTTTTTTTATGCAGTATCAAAGTGTCAACTTCAAGTTAGGTTTAAAAATTTCTAATTATATTTATAATTAGTTAAAAAATAATTTTGTTTGATAATTACTTTCGCAACTCATCTTTTACAATTTTCTGCCATTTATAGAGTAATATCTCACCGCGAAAATCTCGTACGGAGAACCATCGACTCAACTATGTAAATAAACAGACAGCCATGTTTTCTTCTCGCTTTAATCTCGTGATCGACGTGATTTGACGCGAGTTGCGTTCATTTCCTGTACTTCCGGCGTGTTGAAGAAGTTGTCTTTTTCATCTTAAAGGTAATAAACTAATGTTTTTAACGAATCTGTGAGCATCCGTATAGTAATTTCATCTAGGTATTTTATATGATATACGTAATAGTTTCTCCACGTTTAATGTTTGATATTTTTATAGAAAAACCTCACTTAAGAATGATAATTCTTCTCTAAATTGTAGTTGTACAGCATGGCAGACGCAGGACCGGGTGCTGGAGGAGCTGCTAGAGGTGGATTTCGTGGTGGTTTTGGATCGGGAGGTCGCGGTCGTGGCCGCGGTCGTGGAAGAGGACGCGGGAGAGGCAGAGGACGTGGAAAGGAAAGCGAGAAAGAATGGGTTCCAGTAACTAAACTTGGACGATTGGTTAAAGATGGGAAAATTAAAACTTTGGAAGACATTTACATATTCTCTCTTCCTATTAAAGTATAACTATCTATTCGAATCGTGAAAACAAGTTCATTTGTCGTATTTTTTTTATTTTGTAAATAGGAATTTGAAATTATTGATTTCTTCTTGGAGTCATCGTTGAAAGATGACGTGCTTAAAATCATGCCTGTCCAGAAACAAACAAGAGCTGGACAAAGAACTCGCTTTAAGGTACTAAATGCACTATTTAGAATGTTAAACGTTTTCTAATTTGTTATATTTAATTAATAGGCGTTTGTAGCTATTGGTGATTACAACGGACACGTAGGTTTGGGTGTGAAATGTTCGAAGGAAGTCGCTACAGCAATTCGCGGCGCTATAATCTTGGCGAAATTGTCAGTTGTACCAGTCAGACGTGGTTATTGGGGAAATAAAATTGGCAAACCCCATACCGTACCATGCAAAGTAATAAGTCAACTTTTGTTTTTTTTAAAGCGATAAGTTATTAATTATTTTAAAAATTATAGGTAACTGGAAAATGTGGTAGCGTATTAGTGCGATTGATTCCAGCGCCTCGTGGAACTGGTATTGTGAGTGCGCCAGTTCCGAAAAAATTATTAACTATGGCTGGTATTGAAGATTGTTACACATCTGCGAAAGGCAGTACTGCTACGCTTGGAAACTTTGGTATTTAAAATTATTAAATTTCATTCAATTTGGTTCGTAACATTTTTTTCTAAATAGCTAAAGCAACCTACGCTGCAATTGCGAAGACTTTCAGTTATTTGACACCTGATTTGTGGAAGGAAAATGTATTTACAAAATCTCCATACCAAGAATTCACTGATCATTTGGCTAAAACTCATCGTCCTATGGGAACGCAACGTCAAGAACAGAAAGTTTATTAGTGACGTTAAGGGTATGATTGTAGACTAAATGAGCAAATTAAAAAAAATTAAAATTACTTGTGGTCCATTTTTTTTCTTGATAAAACTGATGTAAGGCGAAATTAAATTCTTCAACGACGTAACTTCACCTGAAGTTAAAAATAAGTATTATTACAATAATTGGTAGAAATAGCGCAACAAAAATTTCCGAACAAACTATTCTTTTACCTGTGGCCGCCAACCGTAATAAAACATTTCTGAAAAATTGCAGGAAACATTGTTCAAATTCTAAACTTACAATCTAACTTAGGTGATGAATTTTTTTACAATCATTAAATGTAACCAATATCTCTACGACTGATTTATATTGGAGTTTAAATTTGCCAGAAAAGAATTCGCTTGAATCCTGGTCCTGGTTCGATGGTTAAACTTTCATTTAGAATACAAATAGTGAAGTACACGTAATCATTTTTTATTATTACACGCTCAGGAGGTTATTGAACTGAGTTTTAACACTGACTATAAAAATAGATTACTTTCAATTACTTTAATATTTAAATTTACGGCCATGATTTGACTACAAACGTTATGTTAACAGTGACACAATTTTTCAGTGTGATCAAGGATTGCATTTCCGCTTTGCTGCAAAGCAGAACGCAACAACTTGATGTGACAATCACCTATAAACAAAATTAAGCTATAACCAGCACGCCCCATTATAACATCAAACCCGCCGTCACTGATTTTTGTAAACACAATTTTTTAAAAATACCGTTTTTTTGTACAGGACTTATTTTATAATTTCGATTTAAGCGGACCAAGCACTTTTTCTAATTTCATTGCTTTTCCCATGTTACCTGTCATTTTCAATTTCCCACTCATGAAAGCAGAGGATGCCTTCAAAACACCTTATAAAGCAAAAAAAAAAATTGATCATTGCTTAACTGTTTAAGCAGTAAATAAATATCTTATACCCTTTGCCATTTTCTGAAAATCATCACTATCTAAAGTCATTGAAACATCGCTATTGCCACCAGGGAATTCACCTTTACCAATTGCACCTTTACCGCTTTTTAAATCCAAATACCATTTACCACCTTCATTTCCTAAAACCAAAACAAAAAATTAAAACTTCTAGATTAAATGCTTTGGACAAATAAAAATTAATACCAGTCAAATTAAAGGTGTAAGATGCATTCACATTTTTTACTAATTCTTCATTCAAATTAGTGCCAATTACATTAAAAATCTTGTCAACATTTCCATCACCTACAGATGATGAACCTGTCGATTGGTCTTTCCCTAATATCTCAGCTGTAGTCTTATTTTTAGCAAACTCTTGCGCTTCATCCAAAAAGAAATCAGGCATAAAACTTGTTGTTCCTATTTAAAAAAAAATATAAATAATACTATAATAATTACAAAATTTTTTGAATGTCACCTGGTTTGACAGAGTAATTATCAAAATCCTTCACTCCAACGCTTTTCAAAATCTCTTCATCAACACAGAAATTACCCGTAAAATTTCGGCTGTCTTTAGTTAGAATAACGTAAGCAGCGTCGGACACAATTTCAGGTTTACGGCATTGAGAACCGATATCATCGCCTCCCAACATCTCCATCGCTGCTGTATGAATTGCTAAAGTATAAAAATAATTTTTGTAATTCAAATTACAAAAACTAAAAACCAAAACCTGTTCTCGGCCACAGCGCATTAACAGCTATTCTATCTTCTTTAAATTCCTCCGCCATTCCCAATACACACATACTCATTCCGTATTTCGCCATCGTGTAGGCCACATGACCTTTGAACCAAAATGGATTCATATTGAGAGGTGGACTTAAATTTAATATGTGTGCGTTATTTGATTTCTTCAAATACGGTAAACACAACTTCGAGCTAATGGAAAAAAGATTATTAATTATATAAATTTCATTTAAAGTTCAAAATTTAATTTATTAACGTTAGATAAGTTCCTCTCGTATTAATACTGTGCATTAAATCGTATCTTTTCATATCAGTAGACAGAGTTCCAGTTAGGCTAATAGCACTTGCGTTATTTACTAAGATATCAATTCCACCGAATTTTTTAACGGTTTCGTCAACGGCTTTTTGGATTTGGTCTTCCTGACGAATATCGACAATGCACGGTAAACATTTCCCGCCTTCTCTTTCCACTAGAAAAATGAAAATGAAAATAAAGTTTAAGTTTAACTTATTTTTAAAAATTAAGTACCTTCTTGAGCAGCGGTGTATATAGTGCCAGGTAATTTTGGATGAGGTGTCGCAGTTTTGGCAGCTATGACAACATTTGCTCCATCTTTGGCTACTTTTTTAGCTATTGAAAGGCCAATTCCTCGACTTGCACCGGTGATGAATACTGTTTTCCCCGCTAATTTTCTAGAAAATAAAAATTATAGTATAAAAATTAGCTTTCTTAATAAAATATTACCCTTGCGGCATGATTTAAGTGGTTAAGAAGGTCACGATTTAAGTTGTTGAGGTTATTAAACTGGTCAAGTTGACCTTATTTGGCTTTTGAATTTTTCGCGTGTTAAGTTTTGCGTTTGTCAATAGGAAATATTTATTGGAATTTACCCTGTGTTCAGCATGTTGTGAATAAGGTGTAGGCGGTACGACCAGTTGTTGCTTTGTATAGTTGAATTTGGTTTACGTAAATATGTAATGCAATGACTGAACTCAAAGTTCACGACGGGAGCCTAATCTGAGGGCCGAGGTTCACGGTTTTTAAAAATGTCGGGTTTGGTGATATCAGCGCCAATTTTGAATTGCGGCTGAATTCAAAATCACATTTGTATTTTAATTTTTTTAATGGAATTTATACACCGAAGAAATTAAATTATTCATACAGATTTGTAGGATTTCACAACTTAATCAAAAATTTTTCATTTTTTCTCCCTTTTTTAATTTTTTTTTTTACATTCAACTTGAAAAAGAAAAGCGTATTTGCATTGGAAAAGTTATGTCAACACAATTACCGAATCATCAGAGTCTGAGTCGGAAAATTCAAACTTAAGAACATTAACGTTGCTTCTTTTCTTTCCAGTTGATCTTGGGACTTTTGACCCTGAACATTTGGGATGCGTTTGGTAACATTTTGATAAATTAACTCTTCCATTATCCAATCTTTGGTCTTTTAATTTCGGCTTTTTCACTTCGTCTATTACAATAACATCATCATAAATTGGAGACATCGTTTTACCAGCTACAAATATAAAAAGAAATAAATATACGATTGATACGACTTTTTTTTTAAATCGACAGACCGACGCCAAGTTCGTCTTCATTTTTCTCTTCTGTATCAACATTATTTTCTAGTAGTTTTATTTTATGATATGTTCCCCCGCATGACATTTGATGATCATTCCACCATTTTAAATTCGGACCTGGAGGTTGATCTTTAAACGTTTTAGCGTAGCCGAAAAAAGGTTCTCGTTTACTACATGGGCCATCGCAATACCACCAACATTCCTGAGGATTACTCACGTTTTCTTCAGAAATCTGTAAAAAGAAAACTGTTTTTTATTTCCTTGGAAGTGCCATCATATTGTGTTATACTTAACCTTAATTTCGGTTGATTTTTTCATTTGATTCACCTCCGGTTGATAGCTAAAGTTTTAGTGATAGCTTCGTAAATTAATAAAATACATTCTTCTGAAAATATGAATTTCACTTACCTATGGTCATTTGTCTCGTTTATGTCAACATTATTTCCCAGTTGTTTGATTTTATAATATGTTCCACCGCAAGATTTTTGATGGTCACTCCACCATGTTAAATGGGGACCTGGAGGTTGATCTTGAAAAGTTTTTCTGTACCCGTAAAAAGGTTTTCGTTTTCTACACGGACCATTGCAATACCACCAAATTTCTTGACAATTGACGTTTTGGTGGTATTGGCCAGAAATCTGCAAAACAGTTTTCAATTTCCTTAGAAATTAATCAGATAAACTACGCCTTACGCGGTATTTACTTTTTTTCGGTGATTTTTCTTTCTTTTCATTTGATTCAAATTCGTGGACTCGGGTTTCTTCCGAAGTTTGGCGCTCATGATTGATTGCTAGTGCCATCTAGTGATCATTTTTGGTAACTAGATGTAAGATTTTTCTAAAACCAGAAATATCTATTCATATTAGCACGGATATTACTGATGTATACATTTATTATTTCTACAAAAATAAATTTTAAATACACATTTAGAGATAGTCTAATTTTATTATAAAAAAAATTTCCTAGTGCTATGCGTAAAGGGTTTAGCCAAGTGTCAAGTTTTGTGGCCCTTCACAACGTATGGACATCCCCATAAAATGATCCCAAATTCAGATACAGTAAAGATTCTTACGTAATTACAACTGATTTGATAAGGAAGAAGCGAAACATTCTTCATTTTACATGTCATTTAAACACTCGAATATTTCAGTTTACTCATTATTACACAAATTTGCCACAATTGGAGCGATTTAAATAAAAATCAGAAAAAATTTCAAGTAACAAAAAAGTACTGGGAATTTTAAATACTTGTCTATCCCTCGCCTGTTCCAAAAAAAAAAAAATATTAAAACCATAAATTTAAAGTTAAACAAAACAATTTGTTACAATAACGTATAAAATTTTTTCTTTCAATATTTAACGTTTAGTCCTTAATCCAAGTCCTCAGTTTCCATTGAAACTGCAGACGACTGAGCAGAAATTGTTGGCAATCCTTCACTTTCGTCATCACTGTCACGGTTTCCGAGGAATGATTGCAAAAGATCACCTATACCACCTATAAAAATTATACAAATTACACATTTCATATCTTAAAAAAATTAAACATTTCTACCCAAATAACCTCCAGACTTTTTCTTAGCTGGTGGCAACCCAAAAAACAAATGACCGATCCGTTCCAAATACTAAAATAAAATTTTAAAAAAATGATTAGTGCTTTATTACGTTTAACATAACTGAGAAATTACTACGGCTACCTCACCGTAACAACTCTCACTGATATAAAAATATTAACCTCGTTATAAGTTGGATCACGACTAAGTGTTGGTTGATATTGCTGACACAAAACCGAAAAAGTATCTTGAGATTTTCCACTATGAAAAAAAAGAAATCGTCAAATTAATTGTGTTATATTTTTAAAATATTTACATTTTTACCATTCAACAACTCTTAGAAGAAACCATAAAAAATTGAGAAGAGGAAAAAAATACGGCGGACCTCTAACGATGTCGGGATGTTTTTCGGTGTAACTAAAGAAAACTAAAGTAGCCGTTGTTTTATTTCTAAGGCACAAATATCTAAAATATTTCAATAAAATTATTAGAACCCTAATCTTTTCCTTTCTTTTATATAAATATATTTAACTGAAAAACAGCTTGGGCAATAAAGAGATCCACTTCATTTGAAAATCCTTTACTCGTATGATAATCAACCAACATGGATGCACAATTGTCAGCATCAGTCGAATGAAGAAAATGGTATCTAGCCATCGCGTAATTTTTCTCTTTCCATAAAATGAGAGCAATCGATTGGTGCAATTTAGGGTGACCACTAGTGTATTCGGGAGCCAATTTATTAGACCATTTAAGAGCGGCATGAATGAAATTTGATCGTTCAGGTGAATCTGGGTTCATCAACTGATATAATCGCGAAAGTTTCTCTACAATTAGAACAAAGTGCCGTCAATCAAGTTTCTGTTTAAAATTATCTTTACTCATACCAATTATTTCTTCCGTTGCTGCTGTATTCGATTTCACTAATACGTCGACTAATAACGAAGCCACGTCTGCTCCACTTTCTTTCTACAATTAAAATTTTTTATTTGTTTTTAATATAATTTTTAGAAAAACGATTTTATTTTTACGTGATTTTCGCACAAAAGTCGCAACGATCCATCGTGTAACGAATCCATCAGCTCAGCGTAACAGTCCGGTATTGAACTACCCCTAAAAATTAAAATACAAATTAGTTAAAACAATTGTAAACGTAAACATTTTTTTACAATATTGACATTTTATTTACGGTAAATTAAAGATACTCAAACAACGTTTGGAACGATTCATTTAATATACCTGAAATACAACATTCTGTATAGTTGATGAGCTTCATATAAATTGCCTTCTGTAAGACAAGTCTTGAGTTTTTTCATTACGCCATTTAAACGAGGATGCCCATTTGCAGCCATCATGGAACTGGTTAAACGAAATTGTGATTTCGCCATTTCGCTTAATTTTCGGGTGAATTGCGTGCGCTATTTTTCATGACATGTATTCAATTTATGTGCATTTACTTTTAAACTGTTCTGATAACATTTTTAAATAACTATCTTATCCATTTGGTGAGAAGTTTTCGGAATTCGTCTAAAACGGAGAGATGAAAGGAAAGTGTGTGATTGTTTATATCTGCATGTTCGGGGTTTAAGAATTCCCAGGTATTACTAAAACCCGAACTCGACCAGCGTAACCCAAATATCAATTGATTTTAACTTTGTAAATAAATAAGCAAGTTTCACATCAGACAAGCATATTTTATTTAGCAATTACATCCTAAGGACAAACAAGTTTTCAATAACAAAAATAAAAACAATGTTAAAACTAAAATTATAAAATCAAAATTAAAAAAAAAACCAGAAAAAAAGTTTTGCTGCAACTAACAGCCGCAAACTTATCAAATTGTTTTCCATCAGCACAGAACAGCAGGCACTATATTACTCTAAGACGTCACTAGAAAAAAAAGAAATAAAAAATAAAGAAAACAAAATAAAATATCTCAAAATTTAATCGGTATCAACATCCATATCAATACTCTGTAAATTAGAATCAGAGTGTGACAAAGCGGACCTCTTAGACGGCGGTAAAGCAGGTCCCTCGACGACTAATTCCCGTTTCCTCGTTTCTTCGGACGGTTCGCTATCGTAACCCTTTTCTTCCTCATCATAATCCCTCGTTATTTTCGTATCTTTCGCTGCAATTTTCTCTGCAGGTTCATTTGAATACCTGCCATCTTTATCCCGATGTTTTTTCTTCTTTTCACGTTCTTTATCACGTTCCCGACTTCGATCACTTTTCTTATCTTTCTTATATCTTAAAAAAAATGTAGTGTTTTTAAAAAAAATAATTCAAATTTTCATTCTCCCAGTGAAAAGAAATCGACACAAAATAAAACAACCAAAATGTTTCAAATGTGAAAATTGTTTTTATTAACTCAATACAAAAATAAAAACAAAGAAAAAAAATATAAATAATATCTCAAAATAATTCGATTTCTTTCACCAGTTTTAATAAAATTCATTTAACACTCATTAAATGAATTTTTCCACCTTCTTACTTTGTGTAGTGGCGGGGCGATCGAGATCTCGAGCGACTGCGACTGGAACGCCGTTTCGGCGGCGGTGTACGGGATCGCGTGCGCCGGCGACTCGTTGACCGTGATCTTTTCCGAGGAGGCGAGCGCGATTTTCGTCTTACAGTTGGCGATCGAGATAATTTCCTTCGACTTGGAGACCGAGACGATTTTCTGCGGCTCGGCGAGCGCGAACTTTTGCGGCGGCTTGGTGAACGAGACGACTTTCTTCTACTGGGAGAACGTGAACTCTTGCGGCGACTAGGCGATCTCGACGCTTTTCTTCTGTATGGGGAAGGCAAACGAGCCGATTTGGACGAGCGTGGCTGTGGAGTTCGCGATTTTCGACGGCCGGGACTACGCCTGTAGACAGGGGATCGTGACTTTCGGCGACTCCGGGATCGAGAGCGCCTTCTTCTGGGAGAACGTGACGATTTCCGGCGAGACCTTGAACGCGAGCGAGATTTTTTCCGCGGCGGTGGAGTCTTTGATTTTCGTCTGGTGGTTGACGGAGATCGAGAACTCGCTCGTTTTTTGGGCGGTGGTGGTGGTGATTCCATTCTTCATTTTGAAATAAAGAAATATTAAAGTAATAAAATATAAAAGATGATGAACAAATTCATTTTTTATTCTTACTTTATTTCTATTTCTTCAGTAGCGGGCTCTTCAAACTGTGTTGGAGGCGACACCTGTTGCTGTTCTTCTGTGGCAACTTCAACTTTCACGGCTTCAACAACTTCCTCTTTGACTTCAACTGGCTCTTTTTTAATTTTATCTTCCTTCACTTCTTTTTCTTTTTCTTTCTTTTCCTTATCTTTATCGCGACTGGATTTGGATGAAGTCGACTTTGAATTTTTGCTCGAAGTTTTCGGAGACTTGGATCTGGACCAACTTCGTCTCTTATGCCTCGATCTGGATCGTCTTTCTCTTGATCGCGAACGACGACGCGGTGAACGGGATCGTGAACGACGGGGAGATCGTGACGTTCTCCTACCGCGGGATCTTGAACGACGACGAGAACGTTTGGGTGATCGCGACCGGGACCGTCTTCGAGAACGGGATCTGGAACGTCTTCGAGAATGGGATCGCGATCTTGACAGGCTTCGACTTCGTTTCCTTTCTTTATCGATTAACTCAGGTTCGATAGCGGCCGTTATGAGCGACTGGGCTTCGCGCACTCGTTTCATCGCTTCTTCGATTTCTCGCTGAGCTGCCTCGTTGCTTTTCGCTTGGGGTTTGACGATTGCGTTGTTCGAATGATTAACCCTTTTTTATTTGAAATAAAAAATTAGTAGTGTTAATTGTGTGGTCATGTTATTAACACGCACTTGAGTGGTCTGCCACCAAATATGACGCCATTGTATTGAAGAGCGGCAGCGACGGAAGTTTGTTCTGTGAATTCGACGAAAGCAAAACGCGTTGGTTGTGTTTCGTCGCCAGCCATTCGAACATATTTCACTTCTCCTACTTGGTTGAAAAAATTTAATAATTGTTCTGCTGTTATCTGCAAAAAAATAGGTTTCAATTTTATGTCAGAAAATATCTAATAACGGAAAAAATTACAGTTGAATCGAGATTTCCAACGTAGACGGTTCTCCGAATCTCCTCTATTTTAGACGGGTCCATATTACCTGGTAATGGAGGATACTGAGGGAGTCCCAAAGCAGTTAAACGCGGATCTATCGTTGTAATTACTTGGCTTGATCCAACACCTTGTACCTAAAAAAAAAAAAATCAAATTGATATAAAACCTATTCCAAAACAATTTTTCTTTGTATTAAACCTGGTTAACGACGTTTGCCGGCATCGACGGTACAGTTTGCGGCACGAGTCCAGCTACGGCACTTGCTGGTGCAGCTATAGCCATTGCTTTCTCTTCATCAGGAATAGAAGCTAAAAATAAATAAATTCAATATCAAAACCGCATTATTAAAAAGTGTATAAAGACAAAATTTACTTTCGCTGATTGGCACAACGATTAGGGCTCTATCGATGAATACGGTATTGGTAAGATGCTGTGCGACTCCTACACTCACAACATCAGCATATTTAACATAGCAAACTCTCGATGAAAGTGGAAAGAGGGAATCACTGAAAATTAAAATTTCAGATTACGAACAATAATAAACAGAACAGACAATGGAACGCACTCTGAAGGGTAAAGTTTGAGCTCTTCTATTTTGCCAAGAAATCCAAAGAGTGTTGACATCTGCTCCTTGGTGGCTTGTGGAGCGATGTTGGTCACTTGTACCACTCTACTTGTCATTTCCTAGATTCAAATTGGACATTAGTTTGCTCACAAAATAACCGATTAAGTACTCGATTAGGCTTAGCGAATATGATGGGATTGTCTAGCTAAAGGAAGGTACCAGTAGTGAGTAGCAGGAGTGGCTGCGATGCTGCTTTACAGCGCCATCTGTGGTCAGATTTTTTAACGTATGGTTGCATCTTTTTCTAAACGTAAGCATGTGCGAGTGCGCTTACATTTTCTTGGAGTTTTCGATATTTATAACAAAGGCTCCGCGCTGCCATTTAACGTTCATCGTACATTTTTTTATGATGCAAATTGGAGATATTTTTGTGTATTCAGTTAATTTTTTTTTTTCAATGTGTGTGTGTTTTATTTTGAAATAAACGAGACAAAGTCAAATTGCGTACTGGTCATTTCTTAAGCTTGTCATAATGAAACATGAAAAAAAGGAAAAACAAACACTGTATACATTATTTTGTAATTAATTTTTTCCTTTTTCAACAACATCACATAATTACCATTCATGTTGATAAAGAGGCAAGAATTAAATAAAATAAAAATTACAAGTCGTGTGGCAGAGGAAAAAACCCATTTCTACATATTACAAAGAGAACACATTTCATTAAACTCACCGATAAATAAAAATTCAGGAAAAAAAATTGCATCGTATTTTGAGTATAGGAATCAACAAAAAAATTACATTTTTCTTTTAAAAACTCAAATTTTTCGAATAAATTCGTTTGACTCGTTTAGTAGGACGGGAAGAAAAATAAAAGAGAAAACACTTTATAACGGATACACAAAGACAAGATTTACACGAGTTAGGGTACTCTAGTGGCGATTTTTCACACTTCAAGATAAATTTTATCTTATGGCCTATCGGTGTTAAGCGTAAACCACTTTCTAATTAGATATTGGTCGATTTTTTAATAAATTCACAGCCACACATACAAAAAAAAAACCTTTTCATTTCATTACAGATTCCGACACCAGATGGAATGTTATAAAACGTCACGACCATTTTGTTTTCAGTTATTGCTATCAAAAAACACACTGAGATCGAAAAAAAAAAAAAAAAAATTAAAGAAATAATACACAAAACATTTACCAAAAAAAAAAATCCCCCAAAACCGTCACTAGAGTTCCATCTCATGATAAAAGCACGAGCTACAAATATTCAATGTCAGATCACAATGCTGTGAAATTTTTGTGTTTTTGTAATTTTTTACCCTGAGCAAAAAAATTAACGTTTTATTCAACCAACCCGACACGGAATCGTTTACACGTTATTTTTTCCCTACATTATTTTTTTTTAAAGTTTTTATAATTTTTAAATTTTTTTGGGGGGTTAAATTTTTTAAATTTTTTTTTAAGTTTTTTTTATTTTAATTTTTACTTTACAAACCTAAAACTACAGATTAATAGTCATTTGTTTTATATTTCATCATCATGGGAAGGGGGTTTAATTTTTCATTCAAAACAAAACAAAAAAAAAAACCAAAATAAAAATAATAAAGAAAGGGTTAAAATTATGGGGCCCTGCATGAGCTAATAAACCTCTGAACACATTTCTAGTTTTTCAAACATTTTATCATTATAATATACTGAGCAAATTATTTTTTCTCTTCTTAAAGGGGTGGTGTACACTCACAAATACTGGCATATAAAGTGTGAACGTTTGTAAGGATGCAACAAACAAGACGCCATTCTTAAAAAATATTTCCGAGAGTATTTTCAAACGGCGTGTTGTAGAGCATGGTAAACACTGTTTTTTTTTTTTTTAAAAGTTCACTTCATCTCACAGAAATGAATTTTCTCGTTTTAATTTAAAAAAGAAAATAAAAATAAAATTTTTATTAATTTCCAAACCCAACCCACTCAATCATACGATAATAAACACCGATTTTTTTTCTCAATACAATGATATAGTTTCAAAAAGACAGAGCAGATAGATAGAAATAGGCCACTCATGAGAGAAAAAAAATTCAAAATGGAGGTATGTTTTCGTTTCAAAACGTCTACTAATAAAAAATGGCCTTTGGAAACAATAAAGATATGTCAATCCAAAATTATAATTTCTCTTTTCTCCCACAGATGGCACTTTCCCAGTAATGAACCGGTTGAACCGGTTCGGTCTTTTCTTTGTTAAAACTCTTTTAACATTTCCCACTCGACTCGGAAAAATGAAAAGAAGGAAAATGAAAGTAAAAGGGGACAACATTGAGATTACGTTTGGCACTTGAGGTTTCAATATGGATGTGTTCAAATGCTTGGAATAAAAAGAAATTAAAATTAAAATAAATTTTCCCCTTTTTGAAAAAAACAGAAAATGGACAATTTTGTTCAAAATGGAATACTGTGACAAATGTGAGCGTCCCTTGAAAAAGCTGTAAGGCAGATGTTAAAGAGATGAGATCACACAAATCACTCCGTCGTTATTTTTTCCCTTTAAAACACCCTTGTTTGGAAATTTCAAAAGTAAAAGAACAAAACTTAAAATATCGAAAAAAAAAAATTGTAAAAAGAAAAATGGCGGATTTTCATTCATTATTTTCTTCCTGTTGTTGAATAAAACTTCACTTCTTATTTTAATAAGACACGAATCAGGTACAGTTCACTCACAGTTCCAAAGTGTGTGCTTTTTTTTACTCCCAAAGGGGGGACCAGAGGTTTATTTTATCCATTTTCAACAGTTTTTTTTGTAAGTTTTTATGTTTGTATATTAAAATAGTCTCGCAAAATAACCTCTTGCCCAGTAAATATAAAGCACCATGAAAATGACAAAAAAATAGTTTCCTTCCGTTTAAGTCGTCACTTCAAAAAACAAATCACAAAACACACACTTTTGGGCTTCTCTTTTCTTGTCACCATTTTTCCAGCCAACAAATAAATTTCTCAAACCAAATCCAAAAGAAAAAAAAATTTTTCTTTTTTTTAAAACCCCAATAAAATAAAAAAAAATAAAACAAATATGGCGTCCATAAAGGCAAAGATTTTCTTTTAAAAAAAAAATACCACTCTTTCCCTATTTTTTCAAGGCAGAAAATCAAAAATTGAAAATGAAAGGAAAAAACAACAACATCGATACACTTAGAAAATGACAATAACACAACCTAAAAACAAAAAACTGTGCATTTTATAATACTGAAACATTTCGAATAAAAAACGCACATCACAATAATCTAACACTAACTTTTTTTTCATTTTATATCTCGTATTAAGGCACAGGCAGATTTTTTTTGTATTTTTTACATATTTTTTTTACATTTTTTTTTTAAATTTAATATTTTCTCAAAAGGGAAGAGAAAGGAGAGAAGGGGATTTTTTTTTTTTTTTTGTTTTTTTATAGGGAGAGACTTTTATTTGTCGACATTTATGAGCTAAGACTTTCCTTTATATCAATTTTGGAAGATTAAAAGATGAAGCGATGATTTCGTTTACAAGGCAAAATTGGTGCAGAGGAGATGAATAAAACACCAAATTTGACAGCGAAAAAAAAATTTTAAAAATTAAAAAACTACATTTTTTTAAAATTTTTTTCTTTTACTGTATTTGGGCAATTTTAGAACACAATTTTCAATTATTGCTCTCGGAGAGATAAATTCAACACTTTTTTTTTTAACCTTAAAAACCGAATATTTAATATAAACAGGGATCCACGTCCGTATATTTAACTCATTTCAGGCATTTTGAAAATTCAATCGACTTTAAATCTCTTAAAAGTTAAGTAAATATGACTGATAGTTTTAAGTTCGTTATGAAAGCTCGACTGTGATTGGCTGTCGCCACGGCCCGAACCAATAAAATCGCTCGTAATATATCTAGAAGATTTCTAAACTGATCATCCAAATGTACACGGACCATTTCTTATTCGCGATATAATAAAAGAGAAAAAGTTTTCTCTTTCGGTACGTTTTGAAAATTTTGTAAAACATTAAAAAATGAAACTGCATCATCCTAAATTTGTGCAATTGTATACAGTTTGTTCAATGGAAATCTTCTAGATTTTATACCCGTTGCCTCAACATGGCCGATCACAAGGTTCGTACTTACGAGCTGAAATCAGGCAAAAGTGATTTTTAAGAACCCGTACGAACCATATGTTAAACCCAACTTCACAAATCTAAAATTTGATCATTAATTATTAAATCTACGGACGAGGTTTCCACACATTTAAACTAACCAGGTACACCAACCGAAAATACTAAAACTAAACAAGAAAAATAAAATTTCACATTTACAATTAATAATATACAATAAAATTGATGAAAAAGGAAAAAAAAAAAAAAAAGAAAACATATAATCTGTGAGCATTTTGACTACCAACAAAAATTTCATATTATTTTTCATCTTTACATTTTGTACTTGGTCAGTTTAACACTTAAAAAAAAAATTTAAGGATTTGATAAAACATCAACAAACATGTTGCTTTCAATTTAAAAAAAAAATTCATAGACCAGTATGCAAAAGTATTTCAACTTTTATATCAGCTAAATAGGACGAGAAAAACACAACTACAAACACTTTTGGTTCGTTAAATTTTTTTCTTTACACAAACAAATACTCAGTAGGGGGGTGATGAGGAACCCTCAATTCCATTAAATAATAAATATTTGCACCAATAAATTTGGTCCGAGGAAAAAAAAAAATTTAAACACACCCTGGAATTGATAAAACTCCACATTATAGGATTCATTTTCCCCTTTTGTTTTTGACACCAAGAAAAGCACATTGACTAAATAAAGAAATAAAATATACCGGATCCCGTGTGTGCGTTAATATTATGAATTTTTATAACTAAAAAAAAAATTCCCCTTTAATTGATCATGAGGATTTGAGATAAAGAGAGCAAAACCAAAGGCAAGGAAGGACACGATATTGATTGAGATGTTGATTCAAAGGGCGCCGTTTCATTTCCATCTCTTTGTCCACCATTTTGTTCACTTTTTAAAAAATTCCAATCATTATTTTTAAGTGACTAGTTCTTGCCTTAAAAAATATTATAAATAATATATATTTGAACTTAAAAAAATGAATACTTTGAAGCTGTGACTATTTTTTGTTTCCATCAGAAAATCTTGTCTTTTATATTAGTATACTGTTACCAAAAAAATCCCCTCTTTGACCTGACTAGTTTTGACAGAACACAAAAAAAACCTTCAGAGGAATGTGATATTTTTTTAAAAATCATTCAAAGGTATTTCCAGTTTTTTTTTTAAAGAAAATGAAAAAATTATAAAAAACCCTGACAAAATTTAAAACTGGCAAAGAGGGATTTTTTAAAATTAAATATTTAATTTAATAAGAAAAATTTAAACTCAAATTTTTGGCACGTATTAAAGTGGCAAGTTACAGTTGCTGTTTTTCTTTTTGTCATCAAAGTCCAATAAAATCAAAATGGTGAACAAAGTGAGATGAAAATAAAAATCCAAACAACAAATTTCTTCGTTTTGTAAATTCCTTCAACTTTTTCTTATCCGACACACAAATCAAAAATGAAAAAACATTTCTCTGGATATGAAAACAGACCTTCAAGTTTTTTCATCCATTTTCTTTATGCAAGGATTTTGGTATCGAGTGGACGGGTCAACCATTTTTTTTTTCTTTATTTCTGTTCAGACGATATTGCCCAAGTGAAGATTTTTTGTTTCTTTTTTTTTTTTAAGAAGAGAGAAAAACGCAGCTAAGAAATAGCACTTGTGAGTTCGTTTTTGTAACGTTCTTCCGTTTTAGGCAGAAATTCATCCAGAGGGTCGAGAAGAGAAACAAAAAAAAAATTTTTCGAAAGAAACAAAAAATTCACCACGTTTTAAAAATCTGCCCAGCAAAATTTCCCATCTTCCAAAAAAAATGTTTTTCACACTGACGTCACAACACCATCCAGTGGTTTTTTTTTTTTCCAACATTTAAGGCAGGAGAGTGGAGGTAAAAGACTCGTCGTCTTCGTCTTGCAACAACAATTTATTCCACACAAAATTCCACTTCCGTCGCAAACATCACTCAAAAGTTTTTTTTGTTTTAATATAATCATCCCTGTTTTGTCCACTAGAGGGCGCAAGAAGGAATGGTTCTTGGAAGCTCACTACACTTTTTTCACATTTTTTTCCTGTTTTTGTATTTTTTTTTTTTTGCGTAGTTGTAACATTTTTGAGAGGTCAAAATTAAAGAATGAAAATAAAAAGGAAACGAAACAACAAAATTTCTATACCCAAAACGAGTTTTCTAGCAAGTCCCTGCTCACTAGTGGAAGCTCCAGACTCAAAAAATAAAAATAAAAAAACCAAAAATCAATCAAAGGGTTGTTCATTGGACTCAACCCTTTCTATATGTCGCATTTCGGTGTATTTAACATTTTACTTTTGTGGCACATTTTTTTTCTTTCAGAAAAAAAAAATTGTGATTGCGATTTGTTAAAATATCAACACTTTAGACCCCGAAAAAACTAAAAAACCCATAATTTTGCATATAAACACATGATAGGAGAAAAAGAAAGGTAATTTAGAGCCGTGGGTTGGAGGGTCACATGACAAGGGTATAACTCCAACCATCATGGCTAAGCCTCACTGAGTACAAAGAATTTTTTTTAAACGATTTTTTTTTTCAAAGATTTTTTCAATTTTTTTCGATTTTTTCCACAATTTTTCATATACTTCAAATGCTGGCTTTTTAATAAAGAAAAAAAATTTAATAACCCAAATTACCAGCAATAGATGGCGCTACTAAGCAGCTGCCACTACGCGTTTATATACCATTATAAGATCACAGAACACAAAAAAAAAATGAAATTAATATTACAGCCTGAGTTGATTGAAAAACAATTTTTTTTTTACCAATTAAGAAAAATTCGAATTATTTTTATAGGAAAAAAACGGAGCCAACAAATCACATTTTTTTTAGTTTGTACAAATACCTGAAAAACACTAAAACACAAACTTAAATATTGATCTATAATATATTAATTATTATAACCATCATTGCAATAATCAAAAAATGTTTTCTCTAATAATAATAATATAGGATCAAAATACTATCAATAATTACAATTACAATGCAATAAAAAGTATTAAAAAGAAAAAAAGGGTTATTTGAAAGCGTCACAAATTTCTTTTCCACAATTGAGACTTTTTGTGTTATCATCTCCCGAAAAATAAGTTCAACACACAACAAGGCAACGTTTTTCGGAGGTTTTCGTCCATTTCCGGACAATAGTTAGGAGAAAAATTGAGAAAAAACGGCCGCCATCTTTTCTCATGTCATCAAAAAAAAAATTTTTTTTGGGGGGACTTTTCTATACAATTTTTTATAGTGTAATATTTTAATGTTTGCACGATATCCCTCGACCACACACATAAAAGAAACATGAAATGGACACGAAAAAAAAAAGCGTTTTGTCATAAAAGTATAGGAACCACACATTTTTGAGATTTCTTAAATAACCACGAGAGGGAGCCAAAACTCCAATCTCCAAAACAAACACAGAATCGTGTGGAGAGAACCCCAAAAAGAAAAGAAAATTTACCCACAAAATTCGTGAAAGAAAAATTAATTAAACAGCGGAAACATTTTTCTACTCCTTAAAAAAAAGTCTATGCAGGGCCCCTCGATGCACATCTTTGAAAACATGTCTAAAAATTGTCTTTAAGTTTTAAACGCAATTCTTAAGACTTAATTCACGAAAAGAAAAAAAACCCCAAAACACACACGATATATATCTAAACGATTACAATATGTACTTGCAATTTTCTTATAATAATAATAATTAATAATATATACCTTGAGTACTTTTGTCACAGTCTAAGTACGGCGTAGTTAAACAAAAACAGACATAAAGCTTGAGCTTGGCTCCATTAACCTGTCTGTAGTCAGGAATGAGGAAATTTCTTTTTTATTCAAAAGGAAGAGATAGAGATAAGAAATTTTTCTTTTTTAAAAAAAAAAATCCCCATTTAGCAACACCTTGAGTTTCTTTTAAGTAGAAAATAGGGGGAACTCAGAAAAAAAAAAATTTCCATTCATTTTGTGCTTCCATGGCACTAAGAAGGCATATTTCAGAGACATCTAGTGATAAGTGGCAGGACATGTTTCTAAACGAAGAAAAAACAAAAATCTTTGGGAGAGAAAAGTTGTGTGTGTTTTTAAGGCGACAATTTCTTACTTTTCTTCTTTATATAATATATATACACTTGTTAGGAAAAAAAATGTCGATTGGGTATTTTTTTTCTTTGTATCTTTTCATTCTCTATATATCAAGAATGTTTTAAATTGTCTCACTAAAAGACTTGGGTCGGTAGTAGAAATATTCTTCATAAGCAGGAGTATGTTGTTGATATGCTCGTATTTTTCTTTGTTCTTTTAAAAAATCCTCTTCCAGTTTTCTTCTTCTTTTTACCACAAAAAACTTAAAAAACTGGCACGTAAAAACTCAAAACAAATGTCAACGTTTGAGGCATTTTTAAACATAAAAAAACTTTTTATATAAACCAAAACGGAAAAAAAAGTAATGACCCAAAATGGAGACTCGTATTGGTACAGTGAGATGACTTCAATGGTTTTTTTTTTTTCAACATTTAAGGATTATTTTGGCTGCCATTTGCATTACATCAGGTCGTTTTTAATAATAAACATGTATAATAATAATACTTTTAAAAAAGTTTCACCACATTCAAAAAAACTTTTTAAGAAAAAAAAAATTACAATTTAATTATTTTTTTGGTATATGATTTAAACTATAATAATAGTAATAATATTAATAAAAAACGTTAATTTCATTCTGCAGTTTTAATAATAATAATAATAATAAAAGCGTACGAGACACTTGGCAAACGTCGTACGATTTATGACTCAGAAAAAGTATTAAGAAAAGAAAAAACTAATGCATTTGGATCACAGAGGAGGATGTTTGAGGATATGTTGATTGGTGGGTATTTAAAGGATTCGTGTGGGGATGTAAAAAGGACACAACACACACTTGAACGCCGCGTCCCGTCAGATCGAGAAAACAAAATTTCATAAAAACGGAAAAAAAAAACCAAATTTCCACCCCGAAAAATAATAAAAACTTAAAGAAATGAATTTAAAAAAAAAAAAAAAAAATATTTTACGTACGTGATCGAACATTTGTTTAAAAAGATTTTAATCGTGGGCACTTGAAGAGAAATAATTGGCGAAGAGATGAGCGTTGAGGAATATTTGAGGCGTTTGTTCTCACACGCCCTCGCTGCCGAGTAAATCTTCAGGCAGATAAGAATTGAGAGACGAAGGCGTCGCCCGGTGCTGATCGGCATCGGTAGTGAGTGCCGAGCCGCTCCACAAGTTGTTGGCTTGTAGAGGCCAGAGTTGGCTCGTTGTCATGCCGAGTGTTGCGGCCGTTTGCGGAGCGCCGTTCCATTGCGATGTGTCGCTGCTCGGTTTGGTGGAAGGGCCGCCAAAGTGGCCGTAGGATGAGGATCGGTACGAGACGGAGGATGATGCCGATGATGTGGTGCCCGGTCCCCAGGAGGCGTTCGTGGCGTTGGGGTTGGGTTGGGCAACGGCGGCTGCGGCAGTTGCAGAGGCGACGATTGGTGCGGTGCCGCTTTGTTGGAGGAACTGTTGCATGTCGTTTTCGTTGGCGAAGTCTGCCAGAATTGTCGTGTTGCCCAAGACGCAGCTGTTAAGCGCCTTCTGTGCTTTTTCCGCCTCCTCATGGCTTGAGTAACGCACTAGGGCAATTCCCTGATTCAGGTACAGGTGGAAAGCTTGGAGCGGGCCATGTTGCAAACATAAAGTCTTCAGTGTTGAGCCATCGATCTATAACGATAACAAAAAAATTTTATAGATAAACATTGTAATTGTAATATCAAGATTAAGCGAGTTTGTTTAACTATGAATTAAATTCTCCAATGAGCGAGTCTCATTATAAAAATAATAGCCAATCAGAGACTTGCAAATGGCCGCCAAATCATTTTTTCGCTTTAAAAGTTTGAAGACAAATTTCCCCCAAATATTCACACATCTGTGCTTTTATCATGATTAGGCAAGCTCGCTTTTGATATAAACAAGGATCGTGTAAGGTTAGAAAATTTTCTCCCCAACATGTTTCACAAATCTAGTGAAAGATACGTTTAGGCCTGAAGTGAAGGATACGTTCTGACGTTAAAAACTAAATCTAAAACATCAAAGGTAACAAATAACTTGTTGTGCATTAGCATCAGAGGGCCTGGCATATCTTAATGCGAATTTCCCAACATTACAGACCCTTGACCTAATTGAAGTTCACACTAAAGTAACTTATTATCAGAGAAATCTTAATTCAAAAAAAAAACATGCATTATTAAACCAGAAAGAGAACAGAAAGAAATAAATTACGATAACAATTACCAGATTTTAGATGGAACTGGTCACCAAAGTGTGAACTCAAATATTATTTTATACTCTTTAAAAAAAATTAATTTCATCAAAGCATCAAAATTTAAAAAAAAAAAAAAACGTTCATGCTCACAATAGAAATATTTCAGTTACACAAAAACATGTACACACACATTCTTTAAAAAAAAGAAAAGGAGAACAGAAAAAAAGTTTACAATGTGAAAAAGAAATCATTCTTACCTGTGGTGTGAGGTTGCGCAACATAAGCCAGGTGGAGATGGAATGCCTGTCCCAGCCTGCAACGTGCACGAAAACAATCAACCAAAAAAATAAAAAAAAAATCATAACATAAAATAATGCGGTTAGTGATGTAGCCAGAAACAACACTAACAAATTAAACAAACATTAAAAGAAAATTAAAAATGCGTTATTAGACAACAGAAATTGAGCAGTGCACCAAATAAGAGCCAAAACAACTTATAAAACCAAAAAATGCACTGCAGATTAAAACCCTTTCCATTTATCCAACGACCAAACGATAGGTGAAGGAGAAAATTAAAAAAGAAGAAAAAAAAATAAACAACAAAAAGAAACCAAATATTCAGAAATAATAACATTTGTATCTAACACTCAATCATCGTTGTTATACCGGTCAAAGACGAACTTCTGTTGTCTCCGGCCCAGCTGTGTCGACCCATGTTCATGTGACCAGCTGTTGCGGTCGATGAGTTCCACGCGGATCCGCTACCGGCACCCGGTCCGCCACCGCCTGCACTCGTCTTGGCGTGATTGCCAAGTCCAGGCGGAGGACCGCGAGTCTTGGGCATCGGAGCGCCCCATAATTCAGTCGTCAATGTTGATGGAGGGTGACTCGCTTCGCCAACCCAACTGGAAGGCTTGCCAAATTTACTAAAATAAAAAAATAAAAAAAGTTAGAAGATGAACTTTTAAAATTAAAATTTGAATATTTGTACCTGCTATATTGGGCACTGGAGGTAGAATTTGTTGCAGTCGACGTATTAAAAGACCACGTGTTGGACAAACCAAGAGGCATGAAACTGGAATCATTAGCGCTAGAGACGGGACTCGGTTTGGTTAATCCCGGATCGTGCAAGGCAAACAGATCCGAATCCTTGATAGTGTTGAGCGAGAGGGGTGATCGGGCGACACTGCCCGGAGTAATATGTGGATCGTCTTCAATATTCTTCATCTGCGACGTTCCTTTCCACGGCTTGCCCGGCTCAAACTCGGGCACCAGATCGGTCAAGGTACCCGGCCACTGGTTCTCCTTATCGGCCAAACTTCCGTTCAGATTCGAATCGCCACTTCCGGCCGAGTCGGGCCAACCGGAGTCGCTCTGAGAGCGCGACAAAGACGACCAAGTGGAATCCACCTGGCTCAACACGGGATTCAGATTGGGGCTCGAGTGTGACTGCGGTAGGGTCTTCGAAATGGATCCGGGCGCGCGGCTGAAGTCAGCGCCGGCGTTGACGACTGAAGAGGGCGCTGTCACTGTCACAGTCGCGCCATCCATCTCCTTGTCGACGAGGGGTGGCAGCTTCCATTGAGTTCTCAGACGAGACTGCGGTTGATCTTTGAGTTGCAGATCGCCCAGAGCATCCATCGTCGATTTGAATAGCTCGTTTGAGTGATGTTGTTGTTGGCCTTGTGGTTGAATGTGGTGAGAGGCCACACTTGGCGCCTGATGTTGACCCATAGGTTGTTGCGGGTGAGGAGCCATTCCTTGTGATGGATGCGATTTTACGTAGACTGCCTGCTGGGCCGCGATCTGGTTCTGCAAGTTGGAGATCTGCTGCTTCGTTTTTGTTATTTGCACTGATAGCTGCAGCGCCGTGTTGGCGTTGCCTTTAGCCATGTGCTGGTGAGTGAGCAGTTGTTGCAGTTGTTTTATTTGTTGCAACAGTTGGTTGAGCAGAATGAGAGTCTGAGGAGCCAAAGGTTGATTGAGAATCTGAAATAAATATGAAAATTTAAGCTTAATTTCAGTTGAATCGATAAAAACGATTCACAATTAAGACGGCGTCAACTGTTGACATGGTCCTGAAGTTTATTTTTACCTGTGGATTCAGGTGACCCGCTTGAACGGCCATTTGAATCTGCTGGACTAGGAGACGAAGTTGGGCTGGCGATGGAATCGACTGTTGTCCCAGCCGACCCTGAGCACCCATCGCGTTCTGATTCATATTTTGAAATTGCTGCTGCTGCTGTTGCTGTACTTGTTGTTGCTGTTGCTGCTGTTGTTGCTGATGCTGCAGGAATTTCTGTACTAAAGCAGGGCTTAAATTGCTCATGCTCACATTGCCAATGTTTGCAGCTTGAGACATCAAAGCAGAACTGCTCAACAAGTTGACAGCATTGTTCATTCCAGAACTCTGCACAAAAAGCACATTATTAGTAAGTTTTAATTACCGAGACAAAATTTCCAGACCTGTGGTTTAAATTGCAGCGGTTGGTTATTAGGCACACCACTGGCGTTTGCAAATAAAGGATTAGCAAAAACTGAAGGGCTGCTGACACTTCCCGGTCCGAATTGACTAGACGGATCGAGAGGCATGTCCACATCACGAATTTTGTTCCGACATAAATTCAGGCCCGAGTAAGCGTCCAAATCAGAGTGGCACGAGTCACGATTCACTCCAACTTGATTGTCATCTTTAGAAAAATTAGAATTAACATTAATAAAAAAATATTACAAATGAAAAAATTTTCACTTACTTGACGAATCGTCCAAATGCGATGAGGAATTACGTAACATGTTTTCAATATCATCTTTCTGTACAAAATAAATAAAAAAAATAAATCAATTTATGAAAACTTCTCACCCAACCACTATTTTCACATCGAATTTTGATTTATTGAAGAAGTGAAAAGTACAAAGAAAATAAAAGGGGGCGAGCAGAACACATCAAAATAACCCACAGACAAAGCAAGATGAAGACCACAGACGGAAGAGAATTCGGCAACTGCACTGAAAATTTGTTTAACATAAAAAAAATAAGAGAATAGGATCACACTTAATATACACTACCTTAAATCCAGCCTCATAGAGCATCCTTAGTTGTTGCTTATTAATTTGGGACGCCTAATTAAAAAAAAAATAGCGAAAAAAGACCAAAGAACCAGATTTTAGAGGGAAATTAAAAAAAAAGTCTCTCCAAAAATGCACCCTGGGTTTCCCAAAAAGGATAAAATAAACACCCAAGAGATACAAAATTGTCCGAAAGAATAGAGATGTCTTTTTTTTTTTTTGTTTTGAAACTGACCCTTACCTGCTTGGCTGGCGGTGGTCCCCAAGTGGAAGTATCGATTTGTGAGCTGTCGATCCAGCTGGATCCTGAAACGACTACTTTCGGTTTGGCACCCCACGACTGCGCAGCCGACATCGGACTGGTCGCGTCGCCCCAACTATTTCCACCGGTTCCTCCTTTGATTGAAGGTGTCGTAGGAGTGGACGCTTCGTCCCAGGAACAGCTACCGGTAGATTCCTGGGGGGAGCCATCACCCCAACTCATTCGCGCTGGATGAGACACAGCCCTAGAACAAAACAAAAGTTTTAATACAAGTTTACAGTTGTCTAATTTACGTATATCAAAAACAAGGATGGAGATTTCCAATAGTTAATAAAAACCCATTATCCATTATCTTTGAAATATTAATTTTCGTGCCGTACACAAAGTTAACCATCAATGTATTTATATAAATGGCTAACCAAATTCAAGCACGACCAAAGTCAATAAAATTAATTTTAATTACAAACCTGGCAAGAGTAGGCGGTTTCCCCCACACTGCAGTCCCATTATCCTTTGAGCCCATCAACGACGTCTGTTGTTGCGGTATACGAATCATACCCGGTCCAGTAATTGGGACCGACGAAGATGTGACAGGGGAAGAGCAATTCTGTTTGGAAGAATTGGTGCTTGGCATGTTCTTCCAATAGCACACCTTTCCTTGATTATGCGGGTTTCCCCACACCGCAGTACCGTCGTCGTAATTGGGCAGTCCGCGTCTCTGAGTTGGCGGTGACGGCTCCTCCCAGCCGCTCATCTTCAACTGATCTTTTCCATTCCCACCTCCGATTGGCGCTTGATTCCACTGACTCTTCGGTTGCGTTGGAGCAGCAGTCGATCCCCAAGCCGATGTTCCGTTATCGACTCCGTTAACGGCGCATCCGTTATTCCCTCCGTTGCCGCTACCGTTTCCACCACCGTCGCCCCAACCGGATCCGTTATTGGCGGAATTATTCCCGCCGGAAGTCCATGATTGTTGCGACTGTTGTTGCTGTTGCTGTTGTTGTTGCTGCTGCTGCTGTTGTTGTTGTTGTTGTTGTTGTTGTTGCTGTTTCTTCTCTTTCAAATTGACATCCCAAACGGACGTTCCGTTATTTCCCCACGAATTGCCGTTATTGGCGTTGTTCTGCGGGACTCCCGTCCACATATTGGTCGTGTCATCGTCTTCTCCCCATGTGCCGCCAATATGCACAGTGGGTGTGTGCGTCCACGCCGGATTGTTCATGTTAGGTCCACCACTGGCTCCGCCTGAACCAGCCGTTAACCCTTTGCCGCCGTTTCGCAGATTGTTCTCCCAGATTTCCGTTCCATTGCTGAGGTTCGCTTTCCAGACAGAAGTTCCGTTATCTTTAGGAGATGGGACGGGGGAACTTGCAACGTCCCAAGATGAGTCTTGATTCACGCTGCTCTGCTGCAAATATTAAAAAAAAAAAAAATTCGTTTATAAAATTGAAGATTTCTTAACATCTTCGCCACTTTACCTGTCCCCACCCGTCGTGACTAGTGACTGCCTGGCGAAGGTCATTTTCGTCTGACACCCGTTTTGAGACAGAGGAAGAGGCACAAGCGTTGCTGGACTGTTGTTGTTGTTGTTGTGGTTGTGCGGCACTATCACCACTGGCAATGTTCAATCCCTTGCCAGCTGCTTGCGCCCACGTACTCTGTGACTTCAATTGGTTCGTTCCTAATAGAAAGTGAAAAATTTTAAAGTCAATTTACATGGAATACTTTCTTTCATCTTACCCTGAGTGGAATTTGTTCCCACTGTGGCATTGGAGTTTGCACCTCCATTTCGATTGGCATTGGCATTGGCACTTGCGCCCAAACTGGCTCCACTATTGCTACCGGGATTGTTGTTACCATTATTATTATTATTATTGGTGTTGTTACTCCCCCATTGGGCCTGAGCTGCCGCTGCAGCTGCAGCAGCCGCCGCGGTCCCTCCGTTGCTGCCTACGCTCTGCGTCCAACCAGCACTAGCATTCGATGGAGGAGTTCCCCAACTGGAGCCCGAATTGTTCAACGAACTTTCACCGCCGCCCAATAGCCCCATACGCACAGGAGGTCCAGTGCCCCATCGCGACGACATGGACAAAGAGCCGTTCGTAGAGTTGTTCCCAGCCACAAGTGGAACTGAAGAATTAACATAAGAAGTAAAAGAAGAGGATGATGAACAAGAAGTAGTAGAGGAATCATTTTGATTGTTGGTTTTGTGAGTGGTGACGGCAGCGCCCGCGGACGGACCATTCGTAATGTTCCAGCCGTTCTTGGCTACGCCACCGCCGCCGTGCCAGCCGCCATCTTGGACGTGCTGACCCGTACCCGCGTTTCGTTGGTTTGAATCCAACTGAGCACCGATGCAGGAGGAGGAGGAGGAGGAGGAGGAGAGTGTTGAAGGGGAGGAAATGTTGTTGTTGCTGCCTGATGATGATGATGATTTGTGACCATTGTCCACCACCGATTGGCGCTCCATTTGGTCGCTCTTAGCACCACCATCGTTGCTCGTGTTTTGCACCGTATCGCCTTTAGCCTGAGAGTTGGTCTCGGTGCTTTTGTTGACCGTAGAGGAAGTTGGGCACGAGTTTTCTTGTTGCATATGTGCAGTGTTTGATGGTGGTGAAGCTGCGTCATCACTAGCGTTGTTGTTATTATTCACAGTGGAGGCAGAAGAATTATTTTTTGGCCAGTTAGAACCTAAGGAGTTAGCGCTCGGGCATGAGTCCACATCATCTCCTTGGCCACCTGCTTGCCCGTTCCCTCCAGGCCACATGATCATTGCCTTGGTGGTTTGGTCACTACTATTGCTTGGAGGGGCGGGATTTGGACCCGGCAAACCGGCAGGCGCAGGCCTTGCATTGGGGCAGCGTTGGTCGGACGGGCCTGGTGCCTGATCGCCGAGACTACTTGAGCTAATTATCACAGATCCTGAAATGGAAGCGGCCGGTGCTGCAGCGGCCGTGGCGCCGTCTTCCCCACCTGAGCCAGTGGCGCCCCCCTCGTCGTTGTTGTCGACGCAGCCGGCTTCGGACGACGTCGACGAAGAGACGTTCTGCTCGCACGAAGCACTGCTGCTGCGGCTTTCCGCAATTAACGGCCAAGCGTCCGGGTCGGACTCATCCACGATCAGCTTATCCCACGAGTTGTCCGAGTCGGTCCATGTGGAAAAGTCTGCCTCGCCCTGACCTATTACAAACAAACACTCAGTCACTACGAACAAAATGGCTAACACTTTCACTCACTTTTTTGTTGTTGTTTGTGGGCTTGCTGCATGAAGCGTGGGGGCACCTCACGTGGCGGGTAACGCTGTTGCGTCACCTGGCCAGTGGACGCGGGACGTTTAGCTGCCTGGATTTGTTGCTTCATTGCGTATCTTTGGACTTCGGTTCAAAAAACCTGCAATCAAAAAATAAATGGAAAAAAATTACTCATTAAAATCTTAAATCCAAAATTTACTCTCACAACCCTTTTCCCTATTAAAAACAGCTGTCTGTCTTTTACTTAACATAATCGCATTTCAGTCAATACTCCGATCGATTAACGTCAGAAACTCTGGTTCAGCGCACAGAAAACCTCCCAACGTCTCCCTATAATCACTTTTTTTTTATCTCATCCAAAAACTCCCTCTATTAATCCATCTGTTTTTAGGCTCTGCAAAAAGGAATGAAAAATTCCCAACGACATACGAGTCTTTTAGATTTTCATCGTATACAGAGAAGCCACTTACACCCAGCACTATATCTTTGCTACGTCTGCCTTAGCCGCAAAATTGTAGTTGCCATGCCAACAAGCAAAGGTTACACCACTGTCGATCTGTGCATAGAGCGCGCAACTCATCGATCTGAGAAAAGTCGGACGCTTAAAGTTGACCGACTTTAACGCGCCTTTTTAACGCCCACACAAAAAAATTGTGGAAATAATTTGAAAAATTACTCCTTTGTTTAGAAGAGATGGAAATTTATTTTTTCTTGTGTTCGGCTTATTTTGCATTGTCGTTACGTCGACTTGCAATATGAAAAGATTTTCGTGATCGGTTCGCAATGCTCCAGTCTAAAAATAATTTTGTATTGATCACCGGGCTCTAAGACAACAATTTTTCTTATGGATTTAATTTGGAAGAATTACGCGTCTAATTTTTTTTTATAAAATTTTTAACTCGAGGGGGAAAAAAATATCGTGTTCCAATTACACGTAGTCTAATAATTAAAGAGAAGGTCTTAGAAATGAAATGGGTTATCGAATACGAAATAGTGATAAAAACATCTAAGCTATCACCCTCTAAATAAACTTGTGAAAAACTTTACGCTTTTTAATATAATTTCCAAATTGCTGCGGGGATGTTTTACGTTATTGTTGGTTTTTGTAATAAATGAAGGAAGGAAAACCAAAAATGTCCGAATTTTATCCGTTCCGCATTAATTTCTAACAATTTTTTAATGTAGTGTCAACTGTGCACGAACCACTACTGCAATACTTATATATTCCTTCACTCGCCACTACGTGTCAACCTTGTCCCACACTCCAGTCCAATGCAATGGAGGCGAGGGGAACGAAATTCGTTTAAATCTCGTAGATAACTGAATTTGATTTACAAAACCAGAGGAAATATAAGCTTAAACCCAAGTAAAAAGGAAATATCGATTAAAAAATTGCCTTTGATATTAGTAAAATTGAAATCTAGTCGATAAAAGATCGATATTTAGCCTTTCTCAACATGAATTTATAGAATCAATAAATGCGTGTAACGACATAAAAACTGTTACAAATCGTTACAGAAGTAAAATACTCCTGTGACGTTTTGTTAGATTCCATATCTGTTCGTATGGAGTGTGTTACAGTATTTGTATTCTAACTCCAGCTTATGGCGTAAACACATGTATTCATTAAATGTGATGTTTTATCTAGAACTTGAGCCTAGTGGAGAGCTCATTGAATAAAAACAATTATATTTTTCCCATCTCCAATAACTCATTAATTTACAAAGACCAACTCTTCAAAGAGACTCTGTACACTGAAACCAAATGAAACTTACTTCACAGCTGCCTTATAAAACTGAAACCAAGGATTTTTGTCGTTTTCAATCTCTAACTAAAAAATAAAAAAATAAAACAAAAAATAAAACTGAATTTTATTTAAACCTCCTTACAACGAATTTAACCCAAACTAATAAATGGCATATTCGTTGAAAGCAGGTTGCAGGGGTATTATTATTTTCCCAAGTTTGTGTTCCTTACCTAGAAAATCTTTGGCAAATAATGCATAGATACCAAGACCTGCAAAACAAAAAGAAAAGATTTTCATTTTAAAATGTTTTTAATAAATTTATAAAAAAAAAAAAAAGTTGGAGGTCAAACTTTTCCTACACACAAAAACCCTCATTTCACACAAAAGAATTGGGGGTAAAAGGGATGGGTTTTTACCTGGGCCCCCACACTTCACTAGAAAGACACAAAAAGTAGGGAGATTAAAGGGTAGAAAAACCAATAGGGGGTGAAGTGGGGGTTGGTTTGTAGAAAAACCCAAAGGTGAAGAAACACAATGTCTAACAAAAATGGCGGAAGGGAGGGGGTTAAAACTTTTTTGTGTGTTCTTCAACCCCCTCAGTAGCTACCTTCTTACAAGGGGGTTAGACCACTTCTATTTACCCTCTTCCTCTAAGGGGTTGAGGGAAAAAAAAAAACCCTTTTTTATCTTAATAAACCTTTTTTCATCTGTTTTTTATAGGTTAGAAAAAAAAAGGGGTTTTGAATAGGAAATTTTAACTCTTTGAGAAATATAATAAGAGGCTTGGAGTTTGGGGGGTTTGCTAACAAAACGAAGTTTTGCAAAAAAAATTGAAACTTTACAATAATTTTCCTTTTCAATAACAAAACTTTTAAGTTTTTAATAAAATTTCTACAAATATATTAAATTATAAATTCTTAAAACCCAACGGAATAAAGTTAACAGTAAAGAAACTTATTCATGCTTATACCCATTTTTCAAAAAAACAGGTCATTTACCTCCTTTGGATCTGCCAAACAGGAGAAACATCTTGGAACAGGTGTAAAAACCTAGAAATAAAAAAGCATTAATTATTAAAAACCTTAATAGAGAGAAAACCCACTTTATCCCTCTTTCATCAACTTGTCACATCAAATCCAAAACACACACCCGTTTGGAAAAAAAAAAAAAAAAAAAAAAAAAAAAACGGAATCAAAACAACATCTCTGGCTTTTATTTTCAGCTAAATTAACTTTTAGTGCCTTGTTTTCACAAAACCCCCTTTACAAAGATTAGAGCATTAAAGGACGTGCAACGCACAAACAGTACGGAACATTAATATTCATGCGTTGGACAAAAATTGGTAACAAGAAAATGCTCAGAAATTCAATTATATCAATCACAATTAGCGGGATAAAAATGTGAATTATAGATTTTGCCTGGTTATGAGGGAGGGGGTTTTGACTCGAGTTTATTGGTTCGTATCAACATGTTTTCCTAACGAGATTAGAGGGGAACATAAGTCCGTAGGGAGAAGGGACATTTTGCTTCATTCTTACAATCCTAATCCAGAATAACCCTTTTAATGTTGCTTGTACCGTCATTTTTAAAGCCGTTGGAGAATTTGTTCGTTTGTGTCACATTTTTACATATGAAAAAAAATTCTTTTAGAGTTAAAATAATTGAAAATTTGTAGAAAATTTTGCTTTTTTCAATTTAGATTGTTGAACTTCGTCAACAAAACAAAACTCCTTTCCTTATAAAAAACCCAACCTTCAAAATTCCTTATAAAAACACTCTCAGGGGAGAAATAGGAAACAACAATCAAAATTCCCATAAAACTTAAAAAGATTCCCATAACCCTAAAGAAAAACTGAACTCTGAAAAGAAAAAAATAACTGACTCTTTAACCTTTGAACAAACCGAGCCACTACCAAATTCTACACAGCCGACTTAATTTAATTTCACCAATAACCAACTAACTACATTTCCCCCGCCAAAACAAATCAAGCAAATCTCAAACTTCTCAACCCTCCAAACACCCACCAAAAGGTGATGAAACTTGATCCCTAAAACATTAAAATTCAAAAAGAAAAGAAAAATCTGCGAGCAAACATAAATAAAACAAGTCTAGGCGAAGTTGAGGCTAATGCTCTCTTCTGCTCAAAAGCATGACTTGCAACTACACAAAACCAGTTCTGGCCTCGACCACCAACTAACGATACCAAACTCTTAAGTACAAACTCGTTCTGCTTTACCAACGCCATTTTCTTGACCGGTTTTCATGAACAGACTTCATAAATAAAAAGAGACAAAAATCCTAATCTTATTTATTTATATTACATATCCGTTTGGCTTCTTCCCATGAGATTGAGTCGTCCAATCCGAGGTTTCATTAGATTCAACAAATAACGTCGTCACCAAAAAATGGCTACAGGTTTCATCAAAAACTTGAAAGCTTTTTCATTTCTTCATCAAACAGTAAAAGAAATTTGATTAATTTTTATTTTGGCCGGTAGGGAATTGATGACGCCATAACTCACATAGATTGAAAGTTCCCAAACTTTCATGTAGGAGCAAAGAGAACAAACCACTCGTTCCAGATATTTTTAATTCCCAATGACGGAAATATAAATTTCAAAATTTGAATTCCTCCATCTAGTGGTGATTTTCGCTACAATTTCCACAGGTACATTTTCTTTTTCGCTCGATACAGTGACAATAGAATAGTCACATTGGTGCCTAACTTTGATATAAATATTGAAGCACCTCTAGTGACACCATCTGACCATATGTAGAACTTCAACGAATAGTGTTTCTTGTTTGACCTGTTTACTTCGTCTAAGACCTCAGTTGTCGTCATTAAGCTTTATTATTCTTCTCCAAAACCTTGATCAAAAACAGTGGAAATGACCAAAGAAAATACATCAACTTTTTCAAGAATGCAACCAAGAATTAAAAAAAAAAAAAAGATAGATTGCAACCGTCTGGTTGATCGATTTTAGAGAGAGCAGCAACAAAGTGACGCGACGAGGAAACCCAAGAGAAAAATAAACGGAATCTTTCATTAATCCTGATTTCAAGGTAGAAGTTAACAAATTCCTTAAGTGTTACGACTTTTCTAATCTGTCTTTATAAATAAATAAATAAAAAAACAACGAAATCCCCAAAGTCAGCACATACAGAAGTACAAAAGGGGGAGAGAAATATAAAATTCTGGATCGAAGCCAATATTCCATTTCCTGAATTTTCACTATGTAACAAACAAACGAGGTTCGCTCCCTCTGGTGCTCTGCTATCTCCATTTCGTGACGATTCAAACCCATCCCCGACATGATCGGTCGAACAAACACCAGACTTCAACAAGATAAGGTATTAACGGGGCAAGGAAAAAAAAATGACGGCAACTGAGACGTGTTTTGGGACTTAAACCTCGTGCACGTAAATATAAAAAAAAAAAACGATCTTAAAGACGAATAAAATGACTATTATTTCTCCATTCATTTTTAAACAGTTTCTCTTACAAATTTTTAAATATTAATTCCATTAATGTATTGGAACGAGTTCTCAAACCAATTTCCGACCTCGATTTTTATCAATGAAAAATTAGGCCGCGCATGCGCGAAAGTAAAATGAAAGAATCGACCCGATTATCATTCACGATTACTAAAAACACGTTTCAAGCCTAATTAAACATTTCTCACGTGTTGAGTAGTATGAGCTTGCTGATAAATGATTTCGTGGTAGAGATAGAGTGCCTGATATTAAAAGTCTGGGATTCATTTTTTTTTTTTTTCAAATCAAATGATTTAGAAATGTGAATCCCCAGATTTTCACGCGAACCTTCACGTCTCTTTTCATTTTAACAGTGAAGTCAAATGTATGTAGAGAATAACACGGATGAGCATCACAAGTTCATAGGTCATACTTTGCAACTATAAGATAGAATAATAGGAAGTGAATGCTACTTGTACCTACAGTTATACCTGTACTTAAGACTATTTACAGGATGCGCAGTTTGACCGAAGATTGGTTTTCTGTGAACCCTATAGTAGGTTCAAATCAACGTATGGTTTGTCCCTTTTGACTATAAAGTCTTAAGTATGACCTACCAACTTATGATGCTCATCCGAATTTTTTATGGCATAAGCTACCTCTACAGGTCGGTCTGTGCCCAACACCTAGATTCAGTACTTTGTTAAGTCTAGCAATAGTTCAGCTTGTCCTACCTTAAAACGTGCAGTATGCGCAAAAACAACAAATGGTCGATCTAACTAAGGTTCTGCGCATCCTGTAGATGCTCATAGGTGTAAAAGTTAAAAACTTTTTGGTGGTATTTAAAGTGTTTACAAAAGTTTCTTACATTTAATTATCGGGAACCTTCCACAAATTTACTTACAAAATTTAACTTATAACTTAAAAAAACCGATACCTGGAGCTACAACCCCGTAAATTCTAAGCTCCACGAGTCAATTTGCACAAACTTCCTAACTCTGCTTGTTCAAATACTCGAGAGTTGCTAATCCACTTGTCTAATTGCATGTGAACAATCTCGTGTTTGCGACACGTGACCTAGTAGTCACTAATTGGTTATCTTTTTTTCTTATATATATCATATATCGGTACTCCTGGTTACACCAAGAAAATCACTCAATTTGTTCCAAATCTACAGAATACAACTATTACAACAATTATGTGATTATTGTACACTTGCAGCCCACCGCCTATTTGATATTTTTTTTTGTTTTGCGTAACGTCTTGCATCCCTTACCAACGTTAACCTCCACAACACTGTAATTAACATTTTTTTTTTCTTTCTCCCAACTCTTGCGTCTCTAAGTGCGCAATAACCGCTCGGTTTTGGAAGGATCAAAACCAACCACACGAAACGTCATTACAGACATTTAAATAAAAAGAAAAGAGTTTTTATTTCCGTACAATTTTTAAGCACCCAAGTTTCAATAAAATTCTAAAGGAAGAGGACAAGGGTGAAGAAGTAAAAGGAAAAAAAATCCTAGCGGGTAAAAATTTGAATTTTCCCATAATGAAAACACGTGTTGGTGAATATAAAAAGGAAAAAAAAAAAAAAGAGGAAAACCAGGAAGTCACCAGGTGCGAGTGTCGTCAAATTTAAAATTCTCGCCCTGGCAGCCATGCGAACCGAAATCTCATCCCCCACTCAGATCTCAATTGCTTTTGTTCCTTGACAGAATCTTGTCAACCCTCAACCATTAAAAAAATGTCTACAACTTTGTTCCCACCTAATTTGGACACGTAGGATTCTTTAGGTAACGACATCTGACGGTAGCAATGCGTGACTAAAGCTTAAGAAAAGAAACTTTTTGACTGGCTTGTTATACATTCACAGCTAGTTCGCTTCCTTTTATGACGTCATTTGACGGGCGATACAACATTCTATTAAAGAGCTCTTAAACTGGCCTTTCGACGCTAATTTCTCAATATGAAATCACCCCATCAATTTCTTTTAACGACCATAAAACTTTGATCCACCTCCCCGCCTTTTTATCCCACCCAAATAGCCTGATAAGACAACTTTTGTTCAGGTAATTCAACTTACGACTTTGTTGGAAAGTTAGTGCAACTTTTTTAATGACGACTACCAGAATGCGCAGAAAACGAATCGTCGGTCTAACTCAGTTTTGCACATCCAAAACATTGTCATAAGGTAGACAAAGTTGTAATAGTCACTTGATACTGTTCCGGAGAAAGTTGAAACTAGAGAGCTTATCATAAACTTAAGAAAATTAATCTTCGGTCTGACACGAGTTCTAAGTTAACTTGCGCACGGCCCCCTTTTGGAGTACGAATACTGTACGACAGAATTCTTATAGGACCTGATTTCTGCGACCTCCAGTGTCGATACCAGGTTTTTTCTCGGTGAAGGCGACCTCTTCTATTGAAACTTCTAGTGACGTAATAAAAAAAATGAAGCAGCGCCACTACTGTAGTGATTTATACTATTAACTATTATTGAAAACCAAAAGAAACTTCATGATAAAAATGTTCCATTCCTTTTAGTGGGAAGAGTCGCAAATTTACAGATATAATGTTAAAAATGAACTCGAGAAGCTCTCTCCTGCATACTCACACTTTGCCCTGTCATATCTCTTATATATCTGGGGTGGCAATAGAGATTACTCCCCATTAATCAACTGTGACATCACATCGTTACAGACACGACTTACTTAACAAACACCCCACAATCTGGATCTCTGTATTTGCTCCATCAATAAAACAATCCCTTTAATTTAATAGAGGAAAATAACCAACAAAAAATTTTAAAAAATGCGTTGAGTTGTATAAATTTTTCAGAACACACATCCACGTGACGGGAACCCGTATTCCCCAAACATCCTACACAAACAACCACCAAAAAACAAAAAAAAAAAAAAATTTACCTGTTCTTCTAATTCCATTTGTCCACCATCTAAACACCAAAATAAAGAAAAAAAAAATTAAAAAAAAAATCAATCAAAACCTACTTAAAAATTCAAAACAAGATCAGGTTCACTGTCACACTATGACCCTTCTTACAACCCCCCCTCACCACTTCCCCTTCCCTCCACAGAAAAATAAATAAATAAAAATACCAGCTCCACCTTTTGCCACGCAATCCTTGTAACCCTCTCTAATCGATATCACCTCCCAATCAATGAAACCCTACAAACTCATAAACATCAAATAAGACCTCTAAATGTTATAAAACTTACACAACCCCACTTAAACGCATTTAATGTAAACCAAACGACATTTTTCTTACGTTAAAACTAATTTATTTCCTTTAAAAAAAAAAAAAATGGTTTTTGTTAAATGAAAAACCGTAAAGTTTTTCTGGCTATTAAAGCCCGACAAAAGGTAAAGGGAAACTTTCATTAATCCCAATTCGATCAATGGGGGGCAGTGTTGCGTCACGTGTGATCCTATCGATTGAATGCTTAAAGATGGGTAGGAAATAACAAGCCCGGTGCAATCTGATGGCATATTAATTAAAATCCCTACCACTAAACTTCCCTGGTGGATTGTGTACTTTATTTTTTTTGTAATATCTCTCTTATTGTTGTTTGTTGTGGCCGTGCGAAGTACTTCATCAGTTATGTGTGTATCTCGTTATATAAAACCCCCAACCCCTTATGGCTATTGATTATGAGAGAAGTTATGGGGGTTTGGGAACGGGAAAAGGAGAATGAGTTGGGAAAGGGGGGAGGAAATGGTAGGGCTATTCAAAACAACTCTCCACTTTAACGAGTGGCACACCTTTCGGCAATGCATTTTCGTGTCCTTTCTGCGAGTGTTGGTTTTCTATACTGTGCCACGTATGACTTTTTCTCACAAACATTTTGTCTGCTCAGAATCGATTGCAATAAAAATCGAGTATCAAACATCGACTAAAAAATTTTGAAAATCCATTTACTCAATCTAATCATCCCCCCAAGTCGATTCTGTATCGCACTAATCAACTCTTCAACGTTACGCTACCACTTTTTCTTCTGTAGTAACGGTTTTGAAGTGGAAAATAAACTTTTGAAACGTTATCAAAACCTCATCGAGCCCTTAATTCCTCCTTCTCTCCCCCCTCGACCAAAATATAGGAACGAAACATTACATAACAAGGACAACTCAAGGGGAGAAACAAAAAAAAAAAAAAAAAAAAAACTCGCCACACTTAAAAACCCTCCCTACAAATCCACTCAAAATAAAAACACCTTATAAAAACCTAAAACTCACAATCAGCTGTTATCAACATTCGCACTCCGCCTACTTTAAGAGCCCCGCACTCTTTAATACCATTTAATTTATTCCCCAACAAAAAAAATAAATCTAATAAATATTCAAAAACCTACCTGAAGCCTTAAACCACCTCCCAATACAGTGTTTCAATTATTTAAATAAACCCAACACATCAAAACTACTAAAATAAACGCAAGGAAAAATAAAAGAGAGAAAAACTGTTGTTAGGTGTCGTTCGGGACACCCCATATTCACGAGCCCCTTATCAGCAAAGCCAACTTACACCCTACAAAACTATTTCCACGCCACACAACCAAATTTGTCTCTGCCATTTATAAATACATAAACGAAAAATTTAAACCTCCAACAAACTTACACTACATACCCGCACATAAGAAAAACCCAACCCACATTAATGCAAACACCAAAACGTAACGAAAGACCCGATTATTACACTAAAAAAAACCCTAAAAAATTTTTGCCATACCTAATCAAAACTTAAATCTACTATTAGTAAAATAATCATCTGCAATTCAAACTCCGTTAATTTTTCGACAAACTAACAAATAACCTGGTCCGTTTTAAAAATCTCGAATAACCGAAGCAGCCATATTGACCCCAAAGAGACAGGATTAAGACGGAAAACTACGCACTTGGACAAATTCAACACAGTCTGATGGCGACTTGCAGCCGCCGTAAGGTGGTTTCAAGCCGTGTACGGTTGCTCGAATTTATGGATAAACTATCAGCGTGTTTACGCTGGTTAGAAAGCAAAAATTTATAAACTTACGGTTTCAAATTCGCGGACCCGATGTGCATACCTCCCAGTACGCGCAGCCATGTTTGAATCGAAAAATACTTCGGCCAGCCCCGAAGGCGAGACCTCGACACCCGAATTATAACGAACGCTGCCAATGGTCGGCTCCTACCAATCGCAGCATACCTTGCTCCGTTTCAAAGCCTTTTATTGGTAGAGGCGGGGTTTGATCAGAGCCGCTAGTCTCAAACACGGGGTTCTATTTATTACTACCAAGTTGTGTTTTTAAAAATATCGGTTTTCGATTGAAAATTTTTACATTATAAATACAAATTATTCTCTCCAAGACTCCGTATTTTGCTCTCTAAAGTTTTGTGTACTCGAATTCATTTTTGATTTGTTTATAACTGTCTAAATCGAGGGATTATTTGAAGGGTATTTTTCAAGTTTAGCCTTTAAATGGCCGAGTCTATATTATCACCGGTGAAAGGGGAGTCCTGGTGAGAGAGAGCGTAACCAGACATAAAGTAGAGGATATTTTTCCCCCTGACCCTAAACGTAACAAACAAGGGCGCCACCATCTTGTAACGTCAACTTAATATATCTGGATAGAAAAGATAAATCAGAAATTTTTTCTCTCTCTGTCTACAATTTTTTCCTTATATATCGGTCATGTGTTGAATATTGTTTGACCAAAATCGATACAAGAGGGCGTTTTGTAGCGAAATTGGAAATTCGTATCACTCAGTTGGAGTGGATGAAAAAACGTTGAAAAGAAAAATTATTAAACTTTTGAATAAAATATCACAAATAAAAGAAATGGTAGTGCAGTTTGTAAAGTTGCCACTAGGTGATGTGATTAAAAGTGATCATATGTTGTAAAATAGTTCAAGTGGAATTATTGGATTATTAAAGATGGAGTTGTAGGTGTGAAAAAACTATTATTATTTATAAATAGAAGTAAATAAATAAAAGCTCGTAAAATGAGTTATTAAAATTCAATTCCGGCCACCAGGGGAGAGGTTGAAATAAAAAAACTGGCGGCAATAATTATAAACAATTAATTTAAAACTGAATTAAACTGAAAGATTTGTTTATAATCATTCAATATATTTATATAAAACACCCCAAATCCTTTAAAAACGAAATTTAAAAAAAAAAATTATGCAAATTTTTTTAAAACTTATCAAAAATAAAATTCAAAAAAAAATTTTTTTTTCTCCTCCATTTGGCAGTAGCTAAAGATTTTTTTTCCCCGGCTCATAAAAAATACAATTAAAGCAGAAGGGGAGAAAAAAAGGGGTGGATGAAAAAATTTGAGGGGTAGGGAGAAGACAAGTACAAGACTTTAAAAAAAAATTGATACAATAGAAAAAAATGGCCTACCAGGAATGATTGGGCGATCAATGTTTTTATCAATTCAATTGTAAGCGACGAGAAAGGGGATGAAATCAACTGTAGGGGTAAGGGGAATAGGAATTACCCTTACAATCAACCCCTACAATTTCCAAAGGGAGAGAGTAACACAAACTCAAAACTGACTAACGCATTATGGGTAATTTCTATTTTTCTCCATTCACTTCTTTTAATCTGAAAAACACCCACTGAGAGAATCCAATGTAACTTAACTCCCGAATACGCCGCATGATGTCACCTCCTAAACCCCCCAATTATTATCTAAATAGCACAAACAGATAAGAACAACATAACAAAAACTAGATATTTTACAGGGAAGCACCATTTCCTGCTTTTCTTATTGTTATTTTAAAATTTTTTAAAATCTAATATTTTCCCCATATATTTTTTTCAAATATAAAAACAAAAGGTATATCAAAAACCATAAACCTTATTTTCGTCCCTAGGATGCGCGCTCTGTGAAGTGACACATTTCAGCACTATCTCGTCACTATCACGAGTTTCTTTTGTTGTCATTGAATAACACGCAGAATAAAAGTCACTGATAAACAATGATTAGGTCACAATTAAGGGAAATGATAATAATAATTAAATTATAATGACACTCATAAATAGAAGAATTAAAATGTTTTTTCTTGACTTGTTAAATTACAAGTACCTAAAATCCAATTTAATGTAGGGTAATGTTATGTTATGTAAACGGAAGTAGTATACAGGGAAGTTCATGTTAGTCTCATATAGCATATTTTGTACAATAAGTTATTTGTAATAGTATTAAGGTGTTTCATGCACATTGTTTGCTTCAACAACAATATCTGTTTTCTAATTATTAAAATTGTATTGTTTAAAAGCATTACTCCAAACTGTCAACAGGCGGAAAAAGTGAAGACAACAGAGTAGAAGGGTACTTATCTTAAATTATAATTGGGTTGTTTACACACCTTCAATTCTTTTGCAAAAACAAAATTAACCTCTTTATTAGAGGCATTGTTTTTGAAGTTAACTCTATTATTCATCCCTTAAATTGTTTCTTAATTTTCAATTGTATTTACAAAAAGCATGTACGTGTAGACTTGTTGTTGGCAGATTGTAGCATATGTTCAATACACAACTTTAAATTGATTAATTATAATACGTTATTTTATTCATACTGTTTACAATTGTTATAATTTGTTTGAATTGGTATTGTTTAAAATTCATTGTTAAATAATTCATAAAACTATGATTACATTGCTCCCCTTCCTAACTATGTCCTAATGATTTAGACCTGTCAATAGCTGGACATTTTAGTTAGACTAATACCCTCTTGTCATCTATGCCAGCTGTGATGGTATCAAACACAATTACAGTTCATATGATACTGAACAGAAAATAGGTGTTGCGATTCAATATGGAGAGTGGCAGACTAGTTCATTTGAATGCATGCACCTTTTCCCTTCCATCTAAATTCAAATTCCCTACTGCCATATGCTCCTCTCTGTAAAACCCCTTCAATTGCGCATCGCTGATACATTTTCTAGTTTAGCGGGTTAATAGGAAATCAATCAGAATGTAGCCAAAATGAAACGACAAGCAACTCACTGCGGTATTAACACAAAGAAGAAATTTTCGGTTAAAACGATGCGCAAACTTGGCGCTCTTCTCTTTCATTATTAATATTTCAGAACAGTTTGTCCACAGGGATTGGAAAACGAGACTAAGTCGACAACAACGGCTCAAGTCTTCGAGAAATCTTGTTTCCAACAAAATGGCTTCATCTCCTTATTGTGCCAATAAGCTTAAAAATTTAAACACCCAAGTAGCGTAACTTTACAAAAACTTGAACATGACAATATTTTAGACTACAAATTTTTTCCTCTTGAAAACTTTTATTCCAACTATCAAATTTTAATTTCACTGTTGAAATCTCAAGAGAATCTAATTTTTATCATTTTGTGGCAAGAGAAGATATTAAAAAAAAGCATCTTCTTTTTAAAATCCCGAGACTGACAAAAATAAAATATTCATTCTTTACTTTCAATTCCCCACTCTCTGAAGTCAATATTAGAAAACCTTAAGAATAAGATAGAAAGACCTACCTGCACTATCGATATGTAGGTCTCATTCTTCTTCTTAATGTTGTGCTAGAATATGAGACAGGCACCTAAAAATAAAAAAAATTAATTAACTAATTTAATCAAATGTTACCATAGGTAGTGTACCAGTGTTAATACCGTAATTCTTGACCATTAAATTGCAAGCAAATTCAACTTTTGCATAAATTCTTTGAGCAAGTTGGGCTGTAAGTATTGAACCTTTAATTTTTTAAGATGTTTCACAAACTGGAATGTTCATTGTGTCAAGATTATGTGTAAAGGAAAAGTTGCAACAACATTCCATTGACCAAAAGCATCTTGTCCACCTTCAATTAGTTGTGGACATAGTGTCTACTAATCATAACGGTACAAGGTGTTTACCCATGTTGACTCACCATAAAACCTTTTTAACCTCTTTATTCATATGAGTAAGTGTTGTGTGTTGATATTATTTCCAATTATATACTACTGGATGAAGGTAGAAAGTCAACTTTTATTGCAAACTGCTTTTGCCAAATGGCATTTGGAAACATTATATGTGGTCTTAATGCCTTTTCCCTTGTCGAGTGTTTTAAGTTGTTCATTTGTAGCGGTGTTGTTCTGCTAAATTTTCATTCTTTTCCTTTTCTTTTTATCCTTGTCATTGCATTTTTCATGTGCAGCTTACAAGGCTCTTCCGTAGTTTTACGGTTTTGAGAATTACTCATAATACAAGGTGTTGAAGTCTGGCATTGAACTACCTGCTTTGCAAAACTAAATTTGTTTAGGGCAATTTTATAACGTGTGACATCATTAAATGTCATAAGTTTGTATCAAAGAAAAATATTGCTACCGTTAGCGTTGAAAAATTCAGGTTATTCTTTTTTGGATAACCAGTGTGTTTCAACTTTTAAATATATTCAATAACAAATTGGAAATTGAGCCAAATATGCAGGGCATCCAATAGTACAAATCAAATAAGCCAGTCCGGGTACTCGATCAAATATTCTTGGTTCTTATTTAGCAAAAAGTGGTTGTCCTAAGGTGGATGTAATGGGGTGATGTCGCTTCTGTTGTTCTAATAATGGCCGCAGTATTCTAACAATGGTGGCGCGTCGGTACTGCCAGATGGAACCGGAAATGAATTCCATCCGGTAGTACAGACGCGCCACCTTTGTTAGACCTGCCACCATTGTTAGAACTGCCATCATTGTTAGAACTACGGCCATTATTAGAACTGCCGAAGCGACATCGGCCCAATTTAGGACATTTTGTGATTTAGAGTTAGTTGAAAAGTTTTTTCGTTGTCTGGTTTGCGCTTAGGGTTTGTCCGGTGTTTTTTGGTTTGGTTTGGTTTGGTTTGTCTTATTCTCGCCGCGTATGACCCTAGTTGTCGTTAGCGTCTTCCTAAGGTGTTCTTACAAAAATAAGTATGCAAGTCTTCCCACACAACTAGAGAATCACAAGGTTCACTGAATAACTTCCCCCTTGTTCAATGAACATTTTTATTGAAAGAATCTACTTCCTATCCATTAATTTTGAATCTTTGTAAGAGGCCATCTTTATATGAGTAAGCCCACCGGCGAAGACTGGTAGCAATATCCCATAATTAGGAAAAATCATGAATAAGCATGAAAAGTTTATCATAAATCCATACTTTAAGAAGCTTATACTTGTTTCTTCAGTGTAAAACTAACTTAAAACTTTTTCCAAACCACCCACATTTGCTTGCTGAATAGTGGTTATTACCCCTAAACTAAGCCCCTACCATCAACAAAAGTAGTAACTACACTCTAATTTTATTTACTGCTTCATTCTTTTCTCATATCCTTCAACCAGCCTTTGAAATTTATACCTATACTGCAACTGGAGTGAGTCCAGTCTTGTCCAGACTCAAGGTCTAACTTAAAGCAGTTGCTCTACTTCGTGTGTTCCAATAAATGTTTTTGTACTGGTCACTAGAAAACATCAATACCTTTCACCATCATTCAATAAAACGGTGTAGAAAATTCCTAAAACCTTATCCCCCCTTGTTTTCCAATATTTCTGTCATCCACCTATTTAAGTGCCCACTCTTCAATCACACAAAGCACTACAGGAATGTGGTGACTTACAAAACAAAGCATTTTAATTAATCCAATTTCAAAACCAAACCTATTTGGTATGCAACGAAGGGTTCCAAATCCTAAACTCCCTTTTTTCCCTTCTCTTCAATTCATCTACTTTTCAACATTAAAGATGACAGATATGAAATTCAAGCAAAGAAGCCAACGGAATCTCATTACATTAAATATTTTCTGCCTAACAAACCTTAAAAGAAAAAAAATTCCAGGCATTTTTAATGGCAATTAATATTTCATACAGATAATTAAGACCAATTATCAACTGCTTTTTCACTTCATGTGCATCAAAGTGTGATTTACTTGTTTTTTTTTTTCCTCGAGTATTACATTTTTTATAAGACTTCCTTGTTGTCAAATGTTATGAGTGAGTAAACAACAATTTTTTTGTCTTTTTCTTTACTCTGAAATTGGATTTTAGATTGATACATTTTTGTAATTAAGTAAAAAAAAAGTACTCTCTAATTGTGCTACTCATTACATCTAGTGCTATCAAAAAAGTGGTACCACTGTTTTTCTGCTACTGACAACTGTTATGACTCTATCTTAATGGCGTTAAAATTAACTTTCCCCAGTCACTACTGGTGAAAATTTGGTAAGCAATAAATGCACCATATTTCAAGTGTAAGACCACTTCAAAATTTCGTGTTTTAATCTTGAATGTTGCAAATACTGCTATAATATTAGAAGTTTATAACTGTAAAATTGACTTTGAAATGATGGTTTTGCACAGATAGGAAGTTTTAGTTATATATTGGGGGATGACTATTCAAAACTCCTTCAAATAAACTATCACGAATTGATCATTTCTGATGTAATATGAGAATATGTTAATAAATACATTACAAAATGGTAATAAAATAATGTAATTAAAAAATTCTTAGTACACAAAACACTTGAAAAATGAGTAATCAAGTTGTTTTCTTAATATAAATAAAATTTTAATAAACGAAGAAACCAATTTAGTGTTGAATCTAACGAAACCTTCCAATTATTAACACGGTATTACATAGTCTAACCACGTGCAAGCATCAAAATTTCATTCTCACAATAAACATATCCTGACCAGTTTCATTCCACTTAATTCCAAAACCCACGTCACAAACCCCAATTTCGTTACTTTTTTTTCCTTCTTCCAACATCCAATTTATGCCAGGGATGTGAGCAAACAGAAAACGAGCAGAGGGAAAAGAAGCAGAGGAAAAGACAGAAAATAAAAAAAAATCGATTTGCAATTTCTATAAAGCGTGAATCCATAAAAATCAAAAAGTTAGCTAAAAAATAAGATCAGAAAACATGTGAATCAAAATCTAATATATTTCCACTCTAGAATTATGTCATGACCATTGGGGATTCGTTTAAAAAAATGTCTGAGCTTTTCTTTTTCCTCTATATATTGGTTAATGACTCCCTTTTTGATTTACCTATATCCGGTTTTTTAGTTTTGCGCTATTTCTATGTTTTTTTTTTTTTTTTTTATATATTCTACTTTCCCTTTTATTTTCGTTGCACCGTAACCTCGTTTTCGGTTTTATCACTTTATCGAAACCATCTCGAGTATTTTTACTGAGATAATTGTAAAAACGAGAAAAAAAATCGATATTGTGAGTTGATAGCGAAGATTTTTTTTTTTAAAGCATTTTTCTGTATTCCGAGGTGAAATTTTTTTTGATTGATTAATCGATTATTCAAATTCTCGTTTCAAAATTTTCAAAATTCAATCATAAATGTTGTTTTTAATCAATGTGTTCACACTACAACAAATTGAAAATTTTTCCAAGTTATTTTTTACATAAACGATGTTGACTTTGATTAGCTGAAATTCAACCTTTAGAGCAATTTCATTGCTACTTTCTGAATGATTTTTCTCTCATTAAAGAACATAAAAACTGCGTGTGTTACGAATACAGGAATTTTATCTTTATGTCAAGAAATCTCGTTTCTGAAATGTCGTGCAGACAAGCACCAAATTTGGTAATTACTGTTTCGACATGACATTGTAATCACGAGATTTCATGACGTAAGTATAAAATGCTCCTATTCCCGAACTGGTTTTGTTTACTTTGATGACGTCATGCACAAATTTGAAAATTGGAGGGGTTGAGCAACTTTTAAGAAAAGGCTAGATAAATGGAACTTTTCACCTCTAATATTCACTCTTAAACTTATTTTCAATCTACAGAACTATCTATAGTAACTAGTCTCTAAACCTCTTTTCTTTAGCACTTTCCATCCACTGCTTTTCCTATCTGTTCACTACAAAAGCGTTTCCCTTTTCCCTGACTTGCTGCATCCGTTTACTCTGATACAGAAAAATTCCCCGCTCATTTATTTTCGAAATGCTCAAATATTAACACCTCTCAACACATGCCACATTCCCGATTTACATATAATTTTGTTTCTAGTTATCCATTGATTCTTTCCTTAGCAAGCTCAATAGCTTTTCATGTCATATTTCCAAATTTGGTATCATTTTTTCTTCATTTATTAAAGAAAAAAAATAGAATATTTTTTTTAGGACAGTTACTGGAGGTCAAATTCCATTTTGAGAAATGAGTGTCCAGAATGTAAAAAGAATTAGGTAAAAAAAAAAAAAAAAGTGAGAGGGGAAGGTTCAAAAAAAAAGTTTGGCGTCAAACTGACTACAGAAATAAACGTGTTTGGAGTATTTTTGGAGGTGACGTGTAAGTCGTTTTGTAGCTACGCATGGGGGTTATTTTGACAAAAATAAAAATTTGGTTCTTTATAATCTAAATACAATTGAGTTTTGCTTTTGATGAAAATGCTTTTTTGATTAATGATTTTTTTTGTTTCCAGATATATATAAAAGTTGTTCTGTGGCTTGAATCCAAATCGTTTAAAAACGCATTAATATTATGGATGCGCGACCATCAATAGGTCATAAAATGTGTAGAAAAGAATAAATTAAGTTGAATTTAGGTGAGCAGCTTTTGACGCACAAATTATTTGGTTGTTTGGAGTTAAAAACGCTGAAGAAAAGTCAGAGAAAAAAATCGTGGGCGCCATATTTCTAACATATGACGCCATCTGACGATAATATTCCTGACTATTTGTTCAAAAATTTTTGAATTAGGGAAGGAAAATGTTGTTTTCAATCGAATTTGCAACCAACTTCATTTCCATAAATTACTGCTGTGAGACGTAAGATAAAAAAAATTTCTGGTTGCCATGTTTCTGATATATGATATAACATAATAAGCGCCAACTGGTAGGGATTTGAGTCACTACGTAGATAACTTGAAGCACATTTCTGATATTACTAGGAAAGAGAAATGTTTCTTAGTTTTCGTATGCCCTAGCAACGAATTTTACTATTTTTAAAGGCTTTTAAAAAAATAAAATAAATTAATTTGAGTGTCTCCATGGGAAAATCAGATTACTCAAATGCCACTACCACTTACAATAACCATGTTTTGCTTTCAATGAGCCCCGTATTAATCATTAGTAAATAAAAATTCAGTGAAAAACATATAGGGAGTAATGTACTGTCTTAAACCTAATCACATAATCTTTATGTATTAACCACTTAAAATCATTCCAAATTTCCGTTTTATAGAGTATTAAATTAGCGTTATAGCCTGTTTTCTTTACAGATGTTATTATAGTTTCTTATATCATCTTTTTATTAAATATTTAGATCATCTACTTCAACCCTTCTACAACCAATCACTGTAAACCATACCAGGAACTACCAAACAAACATTTTGACCCACTTTTATCTCCAGACATGACAACCAACATCAGTTCCCTATTAAATACAACTTCTAGCTTTCTTTCAGTATTGAGTTAAAAGTTTAAAACTGGTAGTTACAATTTTAAAAATTACAATTTTTCCTACAAGTCGGCATTACCTACACAAATTGTCGCTACATTAACTCCCCACTTTGAGAAATCCATTTTAATTAATTTCCTATTCATTTATTATTCATCGCACTTTATCTAGGTGGATTTGATGAGCAGTAAGGAAATTGTATTTTGAGCTCCGATTTTTCTGCTGTAATTTGTGAGGCTTAAAAATGGAGAAAAGTGGTTCGTGAGTGCGCACTATTCGTTTTAATGTTTTTCATTGTTGTACACGAATTGGAGATCGTTTCTTGGTGCGTGAGGGATTACGTTGCTTATGGCAGCACCATGTGTCGTTTATACCCCCTAATATAGTTTGTAAAAACTATAAATTGCAATCAAAGCAACACCTACCTTACAAGTTGATCGCCGCAGATTACGCTATAGTTTTAGAAGATGCCGCCAGATGGAAACGTGTTATTAGTCGTTATAAAAAAAAATAATAATAAATACTGTTTTATTCAATTTTCCTTGGAAGGTTGATACAATGTTAGTAATTTTTATTAAACTATCTTTATAAAAAACAAACATTTCTTCCTTAGTGTTTCGAGTACAGGTGGCGTTGTAACAAAATGGCGGAGGTGTGCAACCCCTTTTAATCGAAAATGGAATCTCTACAGAAAGATTTTGTGTTTTCTTTCAATGACGGGTGTGGGGAATACAAATTAACAGCTCCTATTCAAATTCCGTTAGAAATAAGCGCTAAAGAAGAAAGTTGTCGTCTTGTAAATGCGTTTAATATTCCATGTTATATCGAAAAACGTTTGTATGCATTTTTAAAATATTTAATAAATATATTAAATAAATTTCTTTTATTTTTTAGAACTAGAAACGAGTTTGTCTACTTTTCTAAAGAAAGAGACGGATGAATTTTATAAACATGAAGCTGAAAAATCCTTAAAAGAGTTAAAACATGAAAATATACAAACACTTGCTAAAAGTTGGATTCGAGCTTATGAAGAAGAACACGTAGAGTTCACTAAACCGGAAAAAATTACAGACGAAACTGTATTTTCAGAAGTTTACCATAAAATGGTACATTTAGGAGCTTTAGATACATTAATGAACTTGGAACATTCTTATAATGTTGGAATAGAAGATTTAATTCGTGAGAGAGATGCAGATTTAGAAATCCTTAAACAAAAGTAAATATAATTTACTTTGATAGTTGACTAAATATTAAAATTTGCGTATAGACAGACAGAGGAGATGGAAAAAGCTCTTCAGAATGTTGGGGTCACAATGTCAGATGAAGACGTCAATTTGTTATCAGCGAGGCACTTTGAGGACTCACAGGTTGCGGTTGAAATAGAGATAAAATATTTGTCATTTTATATATAAATAACATTTATTTGCTAGTTGTTGCATAGTAAATGGGAAAGTGAATTAAACGGTTTGTGCGACACACAAAGACGGACATTTGTCGATTGTGTTATGAAGCTTCATGAAGATTATCAAACGATGGGCAAATTACCAACGAGGTTTAATGAAAAAAGAATTTAAAAAATTTATGGTACAAATTATTTTTTATGTAGTGGTCGGTCACGAACTGAAACGGGTGACCCTAGAGTTAATAATACTAATTGGACATTGCCATCCAGAATGGAAGAAAGTTTCACAATTCATTTAGGAGCACAAATGAAATTAATGCATAATCTGCGCTTAGTTGCAACCGATGCTCTTAGTTTCTGTTGGCAGAAACCGACAGCGGAAGTTGGATCAATGCCGCAAAGGTTACAAACAGCCATGTCACTTTACTCTAGTAATTTATGCGCATTGGTTTTATTGGTGGATAAACGAGTAAATTCTTACACTGGAATTAAAAGACGTAAAGTTTAATAAATACTAGAAAAATCTATTTTTTTTTTTTATTTTTTTTTTAATTTCTAGAGTTTGCTCAAATATGTCAACGCAGTAGTGAATTTCATTTCTCTGATTTTGAGGACCAGTTAGAAAAAATTCGCCAAGAACAAGAAAATTTGTGTAAGTGGAGAGATAAAATGTCAGGGAAAGAAGTTAATTCCACGGGCAATGAAGAGACAGACAATACTGTATGACAGTTAACGGTTGTTTTACAATTTATTTATATCCGAATTCATTTTTACAGTCTAGTCGAAGCCAGTCACTTAAAACGGGTGATTTCTACATAACTCGACACTCAGGATTGAGTGAAGTGCACGTATTAATCCATTTAGTCACGGATGACACTGTTCACTCAACCGATATCACATCCCGTCATCCTGTCATTTTGGGCTTAAGAAATGCGCTGAAAATGGCGTGTATGAGTGACGTAACTACTATAACTTTACCTCTCTTTTTGGTGCACGAAATGTCAGAGGTGAGACTAAATAAAAACTAAAAATTAAATAAAAACGAATAACTGTGTGTGTATTTAGGAAATGACCATGTCTTGGTGTCACAAGCGAGCCGAACTCATTTTTAAGTGCATAAAAGGATTCATGATGGAAATGGCATCCTGGGGAGGTTGCGAATCACGTACTGTACAATTCCTAGTACCTAATACAATTTCTGAAGAATTATTTACCACTCTATCTGCAATGCTACCTTCAATTTTCCGCATGTCCAATCCTTTGGTTGTGAAATAATTTGTTGTTACATGTTTCAATAAAAAAAAATTTATAAATCAGTAAGTTAATAATAAAAAATTTCATTTAATACCATATTGACGTAGCAAACATTTTTATTTGATCACAGGACCACAATATAACAAAAAACGTATTCCTCCTCCACCATTTTATCAATGCACAAAACTTCCACTTTCAATAATTTTTATTACAAAATAGACATTTTTTATCACACTTTTTAACAGTGTGCAGTTTATCCACAAATAAAGACTAGACTTTTTTGAACACATTGAACAGGCAATTTGAAATAAAACCATAAATTTTACATAAAATTTCATTAATCCAAAAAGTAAAAAAAAACAATCACAGCCCAGGTTAAAATAATCCAACAAAAATAAATCCCAGAACGAAGTACAATTAAACACATTGCTTTTCTTTTAAAAAAAATTAAAACATATATAGCTACATCGATGCAAAACAGCAAAATATAAAAACTTTAATCTTTTTTAAAATAATTTTTCAACTGTTGTTGCCACTTCCTTCCTGAGTTGCGAGCGGGTTAGTTGCCGGCATTCCAGATGTCATTATTGGTATAATCAAATCATCCATGTTGGGCATGACTAGCACTTTCTGAAAAGAAGAACTTTCGTTTTATTATCGTTTAGAATTAAGCAAATACTTGAAATCAAAAAGGAATTTTTTTATCTAATATATGTGATAAGCCATAAGTTTCATTTTAAAGTGATTGACATATAACAAAAACAAACAAATATTTACACATAAGAAGACTTGATTTTTAAAATTTGGCGAAGTATTTTACAATTTTAGGCTACTTATAATTGAATATAAATCATTTAGACAACCTTCAACTTTTTAACCCTTACAGGAAATGCCCTAAAACAGCAAATAACTTCCTCAATCATAACCTGAAACTCTTGAATCAACTTCTTCTCAATCCATTCAGTCACGCTTCCAACTGTCACTTCCCGTTCTCCTAACCGTGGTCTAGCAATCAAACTAATCTTCGGATTCGTACGAAACGAATACCTAAAAGAACAAAAAAACAAATAGCAACAGAAAATAAATATAAATTTGTCATAAACAAAATAGTGAATTCTAGAAGTTTGGCACGAATATTTGCAATAAAAAAATTTCTAATATCTGAAAGCGGGGTAAATCAAGCTTAAAAGGTGATATTCAGTTATTCACAAAGACAAGGATGTAGGGAGATGTAATATATACTACATCACCCTACATTTTACACTCCATGTGTAGTGTACATCAGAATTGTGTTTTTAACCAATCGAATTAAACGAGTTAAACTATCTGCATTGTGATTGGGCTGAAAAATTTAACTACTTCATTGTGATTGGACAGGAGCTACAGAAGCAGCGATGGGCCATCCCATTATATCTTTGGTATTCTGTGGTTATTGTTACGCCACAATATCATTTAATACGTGGTGAAACATTGTGTGAACCAACTTCGTTGCTTAACCCACTCAGAACTTGTTTGCCTCAGTAAAAGAGTTTAGTTTCCTAATAATTACAACATTGGTTCGACCATACCAAACTTCAACATCAGTTACGTAATTAAAACACCTACCACAATCTATCAGTCGGAGGCGGCGGTATATTCAACGCCAAAGTGCCCACAAGCGACTGAATTTCCACCGTCAGAATCAGTCTTGTGTTGGAAACACCTTCCATCGCCTTTCTTACATACTTATACTCCGTCGCCTGCTGAAAATACCGCGACTGCGAAATCTTATCGACGAATCTCAGAATCTTCTTACTCGTCGCTCCACCACCCTGACTAGTCGCCAACCTCGACAGCTTTACCTGAGGATCTTCTTCACTACCACACGCAACTTCTTCCACCTCTTCGTCCGTCGACGATTCCGCTGAATCTTCTTCGTCGCTATCAAACGCTGCCGTCTTCGACGGATTAACCGGTGAAGGCAACTCCGTCTCCTTCTTTAACTTCATTAAATTCAACTTGGTCTCTAGCGTCATCGTGCAACTAGATCCAGTGTAATTAATATCAGCGTCAACCCACAATCCTCTATTGTCCATCTGAGGACCGATGATTCGCTCAATAATCGGTAACTGGCTACCGAGCTCCAGTGATGTAACAGTGAGCTCCTCCATGAAATATGGGAGTTTAATTTTGCTCAATTTTCGCTGGATCCTGGCTACCAGTAGATCAGCCCAAGCTGGTTCACGAAGGAAGTCCCATAATGTTCGACTCAAAAGGGCGTTTAGCCAAGACGTTTCTTCCATGCATTTTACATTAGCGAAGAATTTCTCTTCTTCAGTGGGCGATGGGAACCACCGTGACATGTAGTTGCTTAGTTCTTGCATTGCGTCAGGTGAGGGCGCCATTGGGATGGAGGATAAGGAAAGGACGGTGTCGGCGTTTTCGGCTTTTTTCATGGCTTGAGAGAATATCCAATACCATTCTTCTTTTTCTCTGCACGTGCGGGCGAAGAGATAAATGCATTCTTCAGCAGTTGTAGTTGGGAGCGTTGTTGGTGGAGCCGAGTCGGTTGCTACTTCGTCGTCGATGGGGCTGACGCATAAGTGTCCGGTGCGGCAGGCGAATTCGGAAAGGAGAATACATAATGGGTATTTACGGCTCCACAATCTGGAAAATGGAAATATTAGTTGATGTAGGTTTGGAGGAAGAAACTGAGCAATTGTTTGGTTCTTGAGAAATATTATATGTTAAAGTGACTGACTTCACCCTTCATATTTTTCTCACAAGTTGTAAGTAAACTTTTAATTTCAAACTCAAGTACATACACATACTTATTATTGGCCAGCAAAATACTTCATACAACTCTTCAGTGATAAGAGGCAAGTAACATTCCACACTTGCTTTCTTAATGCGGTATGTACACAAATGATTAATACCAGTGTCTAAATTTATTTACAAGTAAAGCCAGAAAGCAAAGAGAATTTTTTTCAGTAAACTAAGAATTCACTGCCAACACTTTTGCTAAAACTAACTTATTCTTAGAATCTCTTGTCAACCAAAAAATTTTTTTTTCAGAACCAAACAAGAATTCAATTCCTCAAAAAAATATTCCATACCTCTTCCTTGTCAAGCCAACTGGCAATAACACAATCTGACTGCCAGCCAAATTATAATACCGCTGATGATTAAAACTCATCTCATGACTGACTTCATTCCAAGAAGCGTGCCTTGGAATCTTCGTCTTTGGGTGTGAAATTCTCAACAACGATCCTTCCAACCTGACCAATACTGGACACGTCTGACTTACATGATAATTACTTGAATCGTATACCTGCCGCAACTCATTCATCCACCCTTTAAACACTTCCGGCGGTTTAACTCTTACTTCTGGTATAACCATAGCTGTACTTCTAGACATATTTGAATTCGTATTGTTTGTTGAATGTCTCCTTGGTCTTGGAGCAATGTAACGCGCATGCACAACCAAACAAAAGACAACCAAACAAATACCAGTTAACAAACCAGTAATAAATGGCGGCAATGGCACGTAAAACAACATGGCCAAACCTAATACGTAACCAGCCCATTTTACTCGACTGGATAAAAGTGGTGGAGGCGGCCGCCGATTTCTTGGCTTTTTTGGACCGGGTTTGGGTGATGGCGGCGGTGGAGGTGGAGCAATGACGTAATCTTCGGGCGGTGTTCTATCAGAAAGTTCTTCTTGCCTTTGATATTCGGAAGTGAGTCTTTCTTCTAGTGCGTCGTCGTCTTCATTACAATTGGCCAAAGCAGACATTGTCAAAGACGGTGCCGTGACCGAATCTCCGCGGTTTAAAAGTTTCGCTTTCCGATGTTTTAATTCGAGGGAGAATTGTTTTAGACGTTCGCTCGTTCCAAGTTTGTTTGGTACTGGTGGAAGACGGGATTCCGGGCATTCGCCGTCGAGGAGTTCAGTCGCCTCTTCAGCCATTTCTAGCGTTGGAGATTTGATAAGTTTTGGTTGAGTTTCTTCAGCTTCTTCGCCTGTATTACCGAATTCTAAATAAAAAAGTAAAATATCAAAAATGAGTAATTACACATTTCTAGTCGAATGAACATTCTGGGCATTCGTAGTTCAACGATCCCGAGTGAATGTAGCCGGTAAATAAATTATTTTAGTATTTTAGGAGCTATTATTATACTATTTAATAATAGGTCGCCATTTTTTAAAATAATTTCAATACCTAATGGCAGTTTTTAAAACTTATTTAATTGTTTGGGTAACTTTTAGTCATGATAAAACCAGTTACGAATTGCAAGAATAAAGGAATTTTTATTTTTCTACAATTTGGGTAGGTTGTGGGTGCATGAATTTGTAACTGTTCTAAGAAATGTAGATTTGGGTCATATCAAATTTCCTTTATCTTATATATTCAGTTTTATCTGTTTCAAAGACTGGGTGGGTTCACAAGAGTATAAATTTTTGTAGGTTTTATACATTGACTTCATGAAAAATACAGCGCTACTGCTCTCAACCACTAAAATAAGGCTTTAAAATTCTCTCAGCCAACCAACCGGTAAATAGTAACCTGCGCTGCCATTAACTGAAAACATTATAGGATCTGAATTAAAGTATTTCCTATCGGGGACATGCTGCAAGCAGTTTGTATATCGGCATTTGAGAAAATGTTTACCTTTGCGCAGTGTCTCTTCAACTGTTTTCGTAAATTTTCCCTTTAATTCTTGAAATAAACTCAAATTCTCTTTACTCGGGTCTAACGGCCCGCTATCCAAACTGGAGGATCTCTTACTAAACTTGCCATTGTTGCCATTAGGGGACGTTTCTCTTGGCATATCAGCTGAACTACTCGTAAATAAAGGTTTCTTAGTTGTGAATGATGAAAAGGATACTTTGCTATCTTCGTTCCATTTCGTATCAGAACCACTGAGTCTTTTTTTATTGTCATTTTCAGCTGCCGGGTCCTCGAGTTCAACATCTTCGTCACCAGGGTTGAAACGAATACTGGGTACTGACAGGGTCGACGGTTTTCCCTTTAACATTGCCAACGTCATTTTGGATGTTTTATTCCCTTTTTTATTACTGCCACTCATTGCACCATTTTTATATCTAAGTTAAACAAAGAAGATATATTTTTAATCGTATAAAAACATATTTCGTCATCGTCACGTGATGAGATGCTGCAACAATACGAGAAATAAAATAATTTCAACTACCAACAAATTTTGAAATAAAAAATAAGTTTACTTATTTGACATAGTAATTTTTGCTATTTTCAGCTATTCCTGAAATTTACTGAAATTTTATAAGTGGTCTCTGTATTTGACAACTTACCATTTTCCTTCATTCAATAGACGTATTTTCTTATTTCTACGGTTTAGATTCTTTCTCGCAAAATGCATTCCTGAAATTTACGACAAACAATCTGTAATTAAGCTTCCTGATTTACGTGATACTACGACAAACATTATACACATCTCCACTCGACATTTGTCTACTCAGCAGGTGAGCGGAAAGAACGATTTTAAAGCGGCTACTGGTGAGACGTTTTGGAACTGTTTCAAAATCATTTTGCCATCTAGTGGTAATTTGTATAATGATTGCTTTTTTTTTTACCCTCATTCTGCATAAATAAAACAACGAAATAAATAAAAAATATAAAACTAAAAATATATAATATGAACTTAAAAAAATGCTATGAGTTTCGGAATCCCAAAAAATTGATGTTTCATAACTGAATCTATCGGCGCTCTTTGAGTGGAGGAACTTATCATTTATTCAATGAACGGCAAAAATACTGACCGTTCTAAATAAAACAAAAAAACAAGGATATAATTGCTCGAGTTTGGGGTGCATTATCAATCCTTTGTTTTCTAATAGATAAAAAATTTGTTTTAACAGTAAGTGAGTAAACTTTGCAAACTTAGTTGTAAACTAACCACCCCATCCAAGACTGTCATCATACTATCATTACGGCATTTTTTTCTCAATATCCATGCCAATTGAATAAGAAATCCTACAATCATTAAAGTAATTGAAATTTGTTGTTAAATTCAAAAAATTATAGCTTGCTAACTCTTAAATCACAAGTCGCAACTTCCTACATCCTTGACTAAATTATGTTCCCTTTAAGTTTCATAACTCCCCTTATTATAGTTTATAAGATATAGATTTTTATATTTTACAGCCATGGTCTAGCCATAATTTGAAAAATAAAAATAAAATTTTGAGAAAGCATTTACAGAGTTGTAACTTTGGTCAAAGAAAGAGGGCATAGAAAACAATAGTCCCTTAAAATTTTATGATTCCAAAACTTATAGTTTATAAGATATAGCCTTTTATATTTCGCTCATAAGGTTCGCCTATCTGACACCAGATTGTAGCATCTCGTGGATGTGGTTAAATTCAAGTAAATGCCGAAAATTACATATTGGGAACGCGCCTAGAAAGTTGTAACTTTTTTATAAGATAGAAGACATACTAAACTATGCTCCCTTAAAGTTTCATGACTCCCCTTATTATAGTTTATAATGTAAAATTTTTTACATTTTACAATACATACTAAAACTAAAATCACATCCACAAGATACTGCAACCTGGTGTCAGATAGGCGAACCTTACGAGCAAAATATAAAAGTCTGTGTCGTATAATCTATAAGTTTTGGAAAACTTTGCACATGTTTACATTTTTGTTAAACAAAACCACTAGGTGGCGAATGTGCTATTTAAATTAATTTTGTTTTATCTTATACAATTTTTTTAAATTCCTATTTAAAAAGTATTTAATAAGAAAAATTTCCAAGTTGATGTATTCGATTTAATAACATTTAAATAATGGAAGATTGTAGATTGCAGATTGTGACACTGTCTTCAGCGTGGAAAAAGGGCCAAAAGACGTTGCTTCTGTGGGCATAATAATAGTAATACTTCCTTAGAAGGTAGAGCTGATAGAGCATGCGCGACTTACGGTCTTGAAATTAGCAGAGCACCGAATAAACATCTCTAGCTCGGTTTCTTTCAGGAGTTCTTTCTATTAGGAGTTGTGTAGCTCTTAAATTTTTTTCCGCGATTGTAAGTGACACTGACACCACACTAATAAATATAGATTATTTTGCCACTGCTACTGAGTTAATATCTAACTCATTGTGAAATAGACAACACTTACAGCACAACTTTAAAAAGTTAGTGTGGTAGAAAAACCAATGTTTGTTGGAGATATGTCCACTAAATTTGTGTTCAAAGAATATTAAATGTGATAACGGCACAGTGATAAAGAAGCGAATCTGAGCGTGCCCCTGAGGCATTCTATTCCGTAGGATCATCTAAATTAGTTTTTTCTTGGATCTATTCTCTTCCTAGAGAATACCAAAGAAAATCAATTTTTAAAAATCAATAATTTTTTTTTTTGCCTTGAATTGTATGTTTACTGTTATTGCATGTTCTAAATCACTTGCTGAAGTTTAGAAATTATTTTTAAAAAATATTATCGAAAACTGTTATAGGAATTCTAGGTTATATTTTTATGGTTTACTGACGAGGCAGAAGAATTTTATTATCACAGTTTATTAATCTGAAATATTTTATATGATGGACAAAATATGGTAGTCTACATCAATCTTTGGTAGAACAATATATTTTGGCTGATACGGAAGACGAGGAATTAATTAAATATACAAAAAATATAAAATAGAAGTTTACCGGTGAGCGCAAATTTTGAAAGCGGCTACTGCGCTACTGGTGAGAATTTGTAGAATTATTTTAAAGTTGTTGTGCCATCTGGTGGTAATATTTGTAATGAGTGTGATTTAAATATGGTGGCTTATGTCGCAGATGGATGCTCAATAATTTGAAATTATTAACATTTAACATATGGGAACTCAGAAAAATGATTTTGTTAAGGAAGTTTATTCTTTTATGTATGTTATGTTTTATTTTTTTGTGCATGGACGAATCAGAAGCGGAGGAAAATAAGTGCAAAGATGTAAACAACGTGAGTAAAAATACCACAGATTTTATGAGGAAAAATATTAATATTGAAATGTTATTACATATATTATATTGACAGCCTAGTCCGTCATCCTGGCAAGACTCGTTGATATTAATCGCTACTTTAGACGGGTCTTTACACGCCGTAAATAATAAAGACGGGAATGTTCAGTGGACATTGAAAGAAGGTTCAAAATTTCATCAGAAAACTTAAAATTTGAAATTTAATTTTGAATTACATTCCAGAACCTGTTTTAAAAGTTCCTGTAGACGTTAGCAAAACATGGTTAAAATATTTACAACATATTTTTAATACAAAAAAACTCATTTTTAATTTTATCGTTCTCTAGGCCCATATTTTTACCCGATCCTAAAGATGGAAGTTTATACGTAATAAATCAAGGACAAAGAGAACCGCTTAAAAAACTTCCATTTACTATTCCACAACTTGTCTCTGCGTCACCTTGCCGCAGCAGCGATGGGATTTTGTACACAGGTGGTTACATTTTTACCCGCATCTGTTTATTAGTCACTGATTACACGTTTTTTTAAATCATCAGGGCGTAAAGTAGATAGTTGGTTTGCTATTGACCCAGAAACAGGAATAAAACAAGAGACATTAACGTCAGAAAGACCCGATAAAGTGTGCCCTCGTATAGGGCCTAATACTGTATTCATCGGGAGGACAGGTAGCGCCGTTTTCTCATTGAATTTTACACCTAGTGACGGATTTTTGAAATAATGCATTTTGGAATTTTTTTTAGAGTATGCTGTGACGATGTTTGACAGTAAAACAGGAGGGAAACGTTGGAATGTTACGTATTTTGATTACTCGGCGTCCGTTGCTGAAGATTCCAGTTCTGATTATGGAGTGACGCATTTCGTATCGAGTTCAACGGGTTTAACGATTACGTTGAATCAAACGTCGCGCAGTATATTGTGGCAACACGATTATGAGTCGCCTGTTGTTGCGATGTACAGTTTGGAGAGAGATTTATTGAGGCCGATCCCGTTTACGAGTGTTGCAACGGAGACGCTACTGCAGTTGACTGATGCTGGGTGGAAGGATTATTTAAATAAGGGCGAAATGACACTTTAGTGAGTTTGAAATTTAAAATTTCAAAAATAATAATGGAGAGTTTGTAAAGGTACACAATTAGCAACTGAAAAATTTAATTCATCGTAGTCAAATTTAACACAATATTCAAAATTTATATCAAACTTGTTAAATTAAAATGTTACAAAAAAATTAAAAATTTTTATTTTCAGTCCAACTTTATTCGTTGGTGAATCTCGACACGGATTATACGCTTTGCCTTCTTTGGTTGATGAACGAACAGCCGTTATTATGGTATGTAAAACGTTTACGTAAAGTTTTGAAAGGAATTGAATTTTGATATTTACATTTGTTTTAGCCTCGGAATCCCGATCGATTTTTATTGGAAGGACCTCAAAAGGCGGATCAAGTAGAATCGAAAAGTGAAGAAAACGAAGACAATTCATCTCCATCCATTCCACATGTTAAAGAAATTAATATTTTCCCAGATGATACCAACTCAACTGCCATTTTTTTATTAGGCAAATGGTTTGCTTACATTTAAATTATTTATAATTAACTCTCTTATTAAATTTCCAGGCCATTACCAAGTTCCGGAATATTCGAAATCGAAAATCACGCCTCGTTTGCAGATCGCATCAAAACCTGACACAGTTATCCCTAACGTTCAAGATGTTAATAACAAATCAAATACGAGAGCAACGCCAGCCAATCCATTTTTAATTCATTCCCAAAATAAAAAATCAATTCGTAACTCGGATTCTTTTGACAATCATCATTCATCCGATGAAATCGGGTTTTTCTTAAAAATCATCGTTTTATTATTATGTCTTATCGTTGCTGCCTCGTTTTTATTTCTTTACAGACAAGTAAAAACATTTCAAATTAAAAAAATATTTATGATTATTAATTTTGTTTTTTAATTTAGAATATTGAACCAACGCATGTATCTAGTTCTCAACGTAGCAGCACTGGTTCGGCGATTAGTAGCCTCTCTGGTGGAGAAAATATCACCCCGTGTGAAGGCATAAAAAATTAATTAGTGTGAAAGAAATTTTCGTTGAAATTTGTAATTTTTTTGTGATAGTGTTAACAAGTGGGCGCTTACAAATTGGGAAAATCATATTTGATCCCAAAGAAGTTTTAGGCAAAGGATGTGAAGGAACATTTGTTTATAAGTATTTTAATTAAAGACATTTAATTTTAAAATTTTAAATTCTTCTTTCCACAGGGGTCAATTTGAAAATCGTAGTGTAGCAGTCAAACGTATCTTACCCGACTGCTTTAGTTTTGCCGATAGAGAAGTCGATTTACTTCGCGAATCTGACGAGCACGGAAACGTCATACGTTATTTTTGCACGGTAATTAACAGCGATTACGATCACGTTGACTACTTTTAATTTTATTATTTTAAAGGAACAAGACTCACAATTTCGTTACATTGCTCTCGAACTGTGCAGTGCCACCTTACATGACTATGTGAAGCACAATTTATTTGAGAAATCGAATTTACAACCGTTACAAGTACTTAAACAAGCGTCAGCTGGGTTGGCTCATTTACACGCATTAAATATAGGTAAAAATAGTTCCAGGTTTAATGATTTTAGATAAAATCATTAAAATGAAATATTTTTATTTTGAAGTTCATCGTGACGTGAAGCCGCACAACGTTCTTATATCAATGCCAAATGCTTTAGGAGAAGTGAAGGCCATGATTTCAGATTTCGGGCTTTGTAAAAAACTTGCTCGTGGTCGCGCATCGTTTTCACATCGGTCAGGAGCAACCGGAACCGAAGGGTGGATTGCACCTGAAGTATTAAGTGAAAATTGCAGAACTGTAAGTTTTAATTTTCTTAAAGTGTGTTGAAAAATTATAATGAACTTTTTTGTTTTTCAGACGCGAATGGTAGACATTTTCTCATTGGGCTGTGTTTTTTATTATGTTTTATCAAACGGCTGTCATCCATTTGGTGACCCTTTAAGAAGACAAGCGAATATTTTGGGCGGCGAATATAATTTAAACCAACTCGACACTCGTAAGTAAAAAGTGACTAATATTTCTTCGTATTTAATTTAATAGATTTTTTTTTAAATTTAGAATGGTCAGTGTCTTTGCTCTTAATTGAACGAATGATAAGTTCTGAGCCTAGTCAAAGACCACCGATAGATTCAATTATGAAACACCCAATTTTCTGGGATGCTGAAACACAATTAGCATTTTTTCAAGTTCGTGATACTTTTTAAAATTATTTTAAATTTTTTAAAATTTATTTTCTTGTTTTATTTATACAGAATGTAAGCGACCGGGTTGAAAAAGAGCCGTTAGACAGCATTTACGTTCGTAGAATGGAAAGAAATTCGCGAAAAATCATGCCTCGCGACTGGCAGGAAAATATAACTCCAGAGTTGCAAGAAAATTTACGAAAATTTCGAACTTATAAAGGAAGATCTGTTAGAGATTTACTAAGAGCAATGCGAAATAAGGTGCAATTTCCGCATTTTATTTTTTAAATTCACAACTAATTTTTTTTTTACTTATATAAATAGAAAAATCATTACCATGAGCTTCCGGAAAATGTACAGAAATCATTGGGTGACATTCCAGAAGGCTTCGCTACATATTTTACAAGTCGTTTTCCAGCGCTTCTCAGTCACGTTTATTACGCCATGCAATGTTGCAGACACGAATCATCGTTCAGTAAATACTACGATCTCTCCTACGAATTCGTTGACTATAATAACGATTACAACGAATCGTATGATCCCGCGCATGATATTCGATCCAAATCGGAAGATAAAACCATAAGCGTGAACTCTAGTAATAAATTTTTTCAAGTTTTTGAGAACGTTTCAAAAATGGCTGAATATGAAAATTGACATAAATCGATTCATATATTTTTATTTTTCATGATTCAACAAATGCCCTCTGAGAGGGCAGTTTCTTCGTGTACAGTGTACAAAAACAAAATTACCAATATCTACATTTAATCTGTCTACTTATAGGTTTAATTCACATTTAGGGAATTTTCATGTTCTTTTTTTTTTTTACTTTAATTTAAAATCCGTACCAAAGTGACAAGTTGGCGTGTTTATTTTCCATTAAATTATACAAAACTATATAAAATGCACACAAAATATTGTATTGGTTATTACATTTTAATAAATAACGTTGAACGAGTCCTGTATTCATCCTGAACACACATTAAACATTTCTAAACACGATAACAATTTGATTTTTATTTATATTTCAAATAACATCAAAAAATCCCTAATTTTATAATACAAAACTCTATAGCAAATTCAAATAATCCTTAATCGATTTAGGCACAGGCAACTTCTCTATTCCTTTTTGAACGACCCCATCATTCATTCGAACGATCCTTCTCCTAACACAAACTCTACATAACCTCTTCAGCTCTGGTGGCGTATTTTTTTCCTTATCAACCCAAGCCCAAAACTCAGAATCTTGGCACTTCTCCCCTTTTAACGCCTCCAAGTCCCATCGAACACTTGGCCTGGCGCCTGCCATCACCAATAAAAAAACCAACTCTTTATCCCCATGCTTCAACGCCCAAAACAGGGAATTCCTTTCCTGAATATCCCTAAAATCCGCTTCACACCCGCTCGACGTCAACAAAAATGCTATCTCCCTTCGTCCGAAATTTAGATACTTAGTTGCCAAAAATAAAGGACATTCATCCCAACTTGTCAAGTGACCCAGTTTGGCATCACTGTCCAACAAAAGTTGGACTAGGTCCAGTCGTCGTTCGCGTACTGCAACCCACAATGGCGTTTGACCATACCAATCACATTTATTGACGTCAGCGTTGAATTTGATGAGTAGTCGGACGAGTTTGTCCTGACCGAGTCGACACGCTGTGTAAATAGGCGGTTCGAGACGGTCTAAATGATCACGACTCATTTGGTTAACATTAGCGCCGTGTGTTAAGAGTAATTCGGTCGTTGTTTCGTTATGTTTTGCGAATTTAGAGTTTGTGCCGCTTGCTGTATAGATGGCTAGGGACAAAGGTGTCATTCCTCGTAGTGGGATGTTGACGTCGATTCCTGAAGAAAGAAGTTGTTCAATTGATTTTGCATCGCGAGAACGTAGAGCTTGATGTAGGTCTACCGGACTCGGCACTACGATTAAATTTATGAAGTTAGATATAATACCCTTTTTGGGAAAAAAATTTTCTAATACTCAATTGGTCCGGTTTCGGTGGCAGTGTGACACGGGACATGAGGCGGTAGGCAGTAAATCTGTATGAAATATTTTGTTTATTTATTTTATTTGTTTATTTATTTAGATTTAGATGTCTCTCTTACCAATGTTGTGAATTGCGGCGCTGCATCCTACTGGCGGTTTGGTGTTTTAAATTGCCTAGTGGGTGAATAGAATGGAGGAAAAGCGACGTGACTATAAATTGTCAGGTATATAGAAGCTGTTAGTGTTATATTTTGAATCATAATGCATGCTCATCTGTGTTCAATGGGGTCTGTCGAGGGAGGCATTTTTCGTCCTTACCGTAAACGCCTCCCATCTGGTGGCCGTTTTTGGAAGGTTTTAAACAGTATCATCCGCAACCAGAATTTTAATGTTATTGTGTGATATAATACGCTCGTAAAATTTCAAACGAGATCATCATGTAAACTATAACGACATTTAGTGGATGAATAAAAGTTGTATTATTTTAAAGACAGCGCTATCTCCCGGGATAAACGATAAACAAAAGCAATTTTCATTGTAAAATAAAAACAATTTTTATTATAAAAGGGTAAAAAAACATTTTTAAAAAATCTTCTAAAAACTTAATTTCGTTTTATTTTTCATTTTCTCTTTCTTGTCATCTTTATTCACGTCAGATGTATCCCCGACATTCCGATCTAAAGAAAGTCCCTTGGACTTAGCACCACCCGGCGGCGTTTCCTCGAAGGATGGCCACGCAGGTAATTTATACCTAAAACAATAAAAAATGAAAGAAAAAAATATAAAATTTGCCAGACGGCTTCAATTGCGCAATTGCAGTGTTAAGTAAAACTCTAACAACAACACGCATGCGCAGTAAAAAAAAATTGAGTAAACTCAATTACGGATTGACTGGTGGTGGAGGTGACATTCGGTTATTGGCCAAGGGTGGCGCGCTCGGGGGATAAAGATATCCACTATTGCGTGAATTCCAAACACTTGCCGATTTTGTCGTGTTTTCCCCGTCTTTAGACGTTCCACCTCCTGCTTTCCGCTTTCCTTTACCCGTAGATCCAATTTCATCAATAGAAATCTGGAAAAATGTAAAATGTTATTCAACGTTTTTATTTTTCTATATAACGCCACTCACTTCAGTTAAATTTCCTTCATGCGCTTTATACAATCGAATGTAGAAAATGCAAATTGTACAGGAAAATAATAATAAAACGACGGATATTGATGATAAAACAATTCCAGTCACTGCCATAGCCCTAGGGAACCGGAAAATAGATTTAATGCATTTTTAGATACGACTCGATGCAATTTCTACACTATCATTGACACAACATAACGTCATTCAATTCGATTAATAATTAGACACAAAAAAGCTTAGCTAGAGGTGAATACTTAGAGTCGATCTGATCGATTATACCAAAATTGTACGTATATTAACTACTGATTCTACTAAAATATCGATCGGTTACATGTATTAACCCTAATCCTTGGCATAAAATCTGTGATTTCGCGTAAGTACTTACCGTTTCCAAAAACTTTCACCATGTAATTCGATCCAAAAGAAGTACAAGAAAATAAATCCTAGTATGAAAAGAGCTATTGCAATTTTAAAAACATTTCCTCCGCATTTAACGATACATCTGTAGGGCTGCTTCAGGTTATTTGTAAATCTGAACGATGACCAGAACACACCCATTTCGTGGTTATTTTATCATTACATTTTGATCACTAGTTTATCACTTTCATCCCCTCCAAATAAATGTTCCTATTGTTCGGGGTATAAATAAATAAAGAGAAATGACGCTCTCAGACTCATTTCCTGTTTGATGTCAATAGCCCCCTGATGACTAATTGCAGGAAGAAATCGGCGAATCGTTTTGCATCATTGATTACGTTTAATAATTCATCTTTTTTTTATTTAATCACTGTTTTCTAATACGGGAAAACAGTTATTTTCTCTGGTAAGGACATAAAATCGATTCGGAAATGATTTTTCGTATTTTAAAGCTGTTAGATTATTGGACTCACCAAGTAAAGATATTAAAATCGGCGCCATTTTAATTAATGTGACGTAACAAATTATGATTATCGAATTATATAAAGGATTATTGGTGATGCATTCATAAAATTAAGTTATAATTTCATCACGGGGTGGTGCTAAAACCGGAAGTTTACTTGTAATCACGTCAAGTTCATCATAAATTCATAGCAAACAACCCAAATAAAAAAATTCCTTCATAACAAACAAAATTATAGGGTGTAGAAATGATTTATTACGTTTTAACAAAGTGGAATAAAATTTTAATAAACGTTTCATTCATTTTATATTCCAATACAAAAACTATATACACGTAATAAAAAATAAAAAAAACAAAATCCTCTAACTTTTGACAAAAAGCCAAACTTTCAAGCAGACAAAAAAAATAAATTTTTTTTCTCCTCTCTTTTGGATAAAAAACCATTGACACCCTCTTACGAGTTGAAATATAAGATCTTTTACTCTAATGTCAGTTGGATTTCATTTCCATTTGGCCGAGTCGACCTTGGGCCGCACCCATACATCGATTAGGTTTCTATGGTAACGCCTAATAACAAGGGGGGGTGTGAGGCGACGCCATGTTGCCCCAAAAACAACCACTTAAACGACGTCTGCTAAAATGAAGATCAAACACAAAACCGGTGCATTTCACCGGGGACGAAAGGGAGAAAACCTTTTCACCCGTCAACCAAAATATGGTTCGATACTTGGCGTCAATATTTAGAAGGATTTTGTGAGCGAAACCGGTAAACCATAACTACTTGGCACAGTTACCCGAACAGGTAACAAAATTCTAAAAGAGAAGAGAAACAACCATGTTTTTTCGTTATCAAACTAATTGTTAGAAAATATTGCATGCTGGATATTTGATTGTTAAAAAAAGTATTGTTAGATTAGAACTAACAAACGCCGGATGTAGATAATGAAAGTTTCAAATTTAGATGACATAAAAGTTCACAAATTATAATACGTGTATAGAAAATGTTACTATGACTACTAATATGTGTTTATAATACGGACACGCAAACTTTTTTTTTTTTTTTTCACTTTGGCCGATAGAGTGGGCAATGGCACTTTAGGTTATGAGATGTGATGTACTTGTAAAAAAGTGATAAATGAGTTTTTATAAGTTAAAAAAAAATGTTTTAGTGAAATGTAATTTCTCGAGATGGAGAATTACCAAAATTACTCGCCCTAATTCAAAGTGCCAATAATTCGGGAAATCAGCCATCTTGTTTTTATTGATTTCTTCAGTTTGTTTTGACTAAACCTAGGAAACAATCTTATTTTTTTTATGTTTTACAATTTTTCAGTTTGTGATACATTGGAGACGTATAGAAAAATTCTCTGTGACAATTTTTTAAATCTTTAATTTTTTCCATTTTTTTCTTGTCATTTCTTTTTCTTATTCTATTACCTTTTTATGATTTTCTTTATCCGTAGCAGCCATGATTAATATTTGGATAAATATGAAAAACACAATGGAAGGGAGGAAAGCGAAGGTCGGTTAAATAGTTGTAAGGAAAGAAAGTATAATTATAAGAGTTTTAATGTTAATTTATAATTGTCACTTGTGTTGCTTTATACACTTTGTCCCTAGCACTGATTTGTGCAGCGTTTTTGAAAGGTGAAGGTTATTAATAAGTTATATTTATTGATTTTTATTAAGAAAGTGTTAAAAATTCCTTTACATTTGCAATTAAAATGCAAAAATTTTGTTTCCTTGGGGGAAATACAAGAATAGTAAAGGAATAACGATTTGTCCTTGGCTTTATCAGGCCATTACTAGCTACTCAAGTCAGTAGCTTGAGTCGAAGAAGTCCATTAAGATCTATTAATTCATTCTTCAAACGAAAAAGTTAAATTTTAAAAGGAATTGTAGGCGGATAAAACAAGAAAAATAAAGCGACCAGTTTGCTCATTTGCAGCGAAAGCAAGTCAAACAAAAAATACACTAAAAAATTATTGTAGACTTGAAAGTTTTAATTTATTCGACACTCAATGCAGTTTTTTTGGAAATGACATAATATATCACATTGATTATGACTTATCAATGCGTAAAATTGTTAGGTATTAATGTCAGTTCTCCAGACAAGAAACTCAATAGAATAGAAGGGAACAATTTAAGATAATAACAAAACATTTTTAATGTCAGTATATTTACACAAACATCCATTAAACACTTATTTACACCCAACACCCACCTGAGACCTTACAAATATTAATATTACATGTAATGGCTGTGCACTTACATTAGAGGCTCAATCAAGTTATGTCCACATTTACTTTACTCTCAGGTTAAAACGATTTATTCAATTTGTGATGACTGAATATGCTTCAAATTTAACACTTTACACCTCACAACATTTTAAATTTTTTAGGCAACTGGTAGAAAAGTCAATAAAACCATAAACCTTCATATCTATAATACATAAGAGTATAAATATTTTAATGTTACATGAAAAGGGTATTGAGCAACAACTATAGAAATTCAATTGAAACCCCTTGGAAATTCTGAGAAACGAAACCACAAAAAAATTTTTCAACAGTAAACATAACTTATTATTAATCAAATTGCAATGTGAATGCTAAATTTAAAATTTGTATGCAAAACACTCATGATTATTTATTCTTGCAGGGGGCGCTGATATTATGCTGCCTATTGGGGTACGGATTAAAGTAAGATCCAATAATAACCTGAGAAAAAGAAGTAGTGGTGCTGCATCCACATCGAAGAAAAATAGTCCAAGTCCAGGTGTGAAAAAAATCCCAAGGCCGAGCAAAAAGCAGTTGCCACCAACTAAAAAATTTCTCAGGACTAGTAAAGAAAGAGCTGCAAAGATAGCAAAGAAAGAAGCAAAAAAAAAGAAACAACAAGCCGTAGAGGTATGAAATGCTAATCAATTGATTACGTCATAAAGTCGAGTGTTTGGAAATAGACATGTTGGGAAATTCTTTATTTTTGTAAGTACTTGGGAATTTTTTTTTTTATTACTTATTGGATTTTCTATTAGGAGTGTAAAAGTTACACTTTAGGTGATTGGTTTGCGAAACTTGTTGCTAGGTATCATAATGGTGTTTTAATTTTGAGCATTGCCCCAATGAGTGACAAGTTGTTTACAATTTATGCTTTGTATGGATGATTAGTTATTAATCTTTTATAATGTTAAAAAAGTGTCTGTAGGTTGAGGTTGATTAATTACTTACATTGTATGCAGAGCAATGAAATTTCACGTTCTTGTCTGTTTACATGCGATTTTTAAGGGTAAGTACATATATCCTAATGATCCAAGTTGGGTGGCAATGTAGAAGTACAAGAAAATGAAGCTAATACCTTACTGTCAGTCTCTGTTGTAAATTAATGCTACGATATACAGAGGGTATTTCATTTTGTTTGTTCACACTATTGGTGTGCACCATTTTTGTTTGTTACTTCCGTGAAATTTGTTTGTTTTCGACATAACACTTTGTACACTGTAGATATCTCCGTGTAGTTTATACGTGTTTGTTGACTCGTGTTCATAATGGTGCTGTTGCTGTTCCAGTCTAAAGGTGGACTCACACTTGTGTTAATATTAGATTTAAGTTCACTTAGTGGTATGTTGTATTTTGGGATTGAATTAAGGCAAACTTAAACTTAGACATACCTTTGTTCACACATTTTTTATTTTGAGCAAACTTATAACTACTACCATCAAGTGTGATCCCATCTTTATGCAAGGTTCACAACTTTTAACAGTATAAATATGCAGAGATTGCGTTGAGCATTGTTTTCCGCAGTGATTCAACGTGAAACTCGTTTAATGTATTCGCACCAGTTGTTTTGTTTAAATTAGTATAAACACCAACTGTAATTGAACCAACACATCACTTGCATTGTGGGATAGTTTTAACCCATGACAAAGTAGTAATAACAATTTAAGTTATATTAGTGTGTTATTAATGAACATATGAATGAACCACTTAGATCCACTTGATAAGAATTTACATACGAAGGTACGTTGATTAGAGATCAAGGGTTCTAATGGTTTAATTTACACACTGGAGCGCAGCGACAAAACTATCAAGCGAGCTACTTCAGAAACAACAGTCTCTATTTACTGTGGGATGTAAATTATCATTGGTTGTCCAGAGTAGCAAATTTACTATTTTCACCTGCCAACAAAGAATCATTTTTCAAATGGACAAAATAATAAAAGATTATATTTGACAAGACAAAATTAGCCTTCCACGTGTTGCGTATAGGTATGGTGTTTGTAACCTTGGTTTCTAATTCTGACAACAACAAGGTTATAATAGCAGCACTTTTGGAGGAATAACAAACAGCTACGTCTTAATAGACTGCAGAAAAACAGTAAACAAGAGCTTGAATTACAGCAAAGATCCACGTGGGATATGTCCACCTTCTTACTACACGTTACATCATAATTCCAAACCAACTTTCTATCCCTAACTCGTTTAAAATTCGATTTCTAAAAGATCTTCTTTAAGGTTGACCCTCCTGCGGGTTAGAGGGAATTTTTATTGAGTTTTCTTCTTCCTTTAACCTACAATCTTAAGGTTCAATCTGAGATTTTGAGTTGTTTTCCTACAAATCAATGAAATCACGTGACATGTTGCAAGAGAAAAGACTACAGTATTTTTTTTTTTTTATTTTCACTTTTTTCTGACGGTGTAGGAATTCCAATATCACGTGCTGAGTCGACGACCTGCTTGGGCAGACGACCAAGGAGCGTTTTATGGTATATATGGCTCGTACTATCATCAAAACCAGCAAAAGAGGAAGGAATTCGATGACTATGATGATGATGACTTGAGTGAGGCTACCAAATTGAAGATGCAAGAAGAACAGAGCAAAGCAACTGAGGCGCACAGGAGGTGGTTGAAAAAGAATAAAATCTCCGATGCTCTCAGTGGAAAGTTGGGAAAAAATGTGAAAAAACCCAAAGTGAAAAGGCAGAAGGTATGTGACTAAATTGAAAATCATTTTTTTGGCTTTTTGATTGGTTAAGTCACACTGGCTGCACTTTCAATAGTCTGCTTAGCCACTGCACAAACTTTCACTTTTTATATTTCCCCACTTTCCATTACTTGGGTATTGAACTTGAAGAAATGATTTTTTTTTTGTAATGTTAAATGATAGTTTGCGCATGTTTTATGATATAAATTACCTCTTATAGTTATAACTATGATTATAATGTCGTAAACAAAATAAGTTACAGCAATATTTCACGAAAATAGACCGTTAAACAGTTTCTTAAATTTTTGTTGATTTCAATCTTGGGTGATATCTGACCCTAGTTTCAGTTCATCGCACTAAGAGGTGTAAAAAGTGTTGTTGTAAATGTTTGCGCCTATCATTCATGACATTAATATTTTTTTTAAAAACAAAGTTGAAGAGTGTTTTTCTAATGTTTTCCGCGTTGTTGAACTAAACATACAGCCTAGGTCACAAAATGCTGGATAGTTCGGGGGAGAACATAATTTTGACAACTTCTGGCTATTATGCTTATTACATTATTACATTATGTCAAGATTAGGTTGTCCCTTGCAAAAAATGTCGGTGACCTAGGTTTGACATCTAAGCTTACATCTTTAACCTTTAATAAAATAAGTGTCCGCTATTATTCCAACAAGGATGTGACGTTAGAAAAGGTAACAATAACAGGCGCCAACTGGTGACCGCAAGTCAAAAAGAGTAACTTCAAAAATTTCTTTTAAAACGGTTGTTCTTATGGCAGTATGTAAATGCATTATGAGATTCCTACTGCAGATGTTCGTTTTGGGTGATTATTACATAAACTAAAAACATGGAGTAAGTTCCAAATCATATGTTGTATACATAAATGTTATATACGCGACCTCTGGTAGTTATTCCATGTTATTTTCTATCTAACAAAGCAACAACATCTACCGGTCTAATATACAGTATTTAAAATTTTTGAGTTCAGACACATCAGAGTCATTAGTGATGAGGATGAACTAAAATGTCATTAAGTTTGAATTGTTTTCAAAATCTTTTGTTCCACAGGATCAAACAGTTTTCCACTAAGTTTGCATTTTGGTCTACAGCAAAGGTTATTAAAACTAGCATTAAAGCTATCTGCTATAGAATTAGGCAACTGCACAGCAAATTGCTATAGACGCCACTATCTAAAAAAAAAAAAACGCTTCCACTAGTGCTTCCAGAGCAATAAATTAACAAATAAGGTAAAAACTTTATTTTACTCCTTTTTTTTTTTTATTTAAGCCCCGGGACGGTGGTGCCGGGATTTTGCTCTACGTGGGCTTCGGCCTCACAATTGTCGGCCTCATTCTAACAGTTTTGGGAGCAGGTGAAGACGGCTTCAAAAGTCCCGAACTGGGACTCATCGGTCCATCCTTACTCGGGATGGGAGCATTTTTCGCCTTCCTTCGCCTCTTGACCTGCACCTTCCAAGACAAGTGTGCGCGTATTTGTCCACGATTTTGCCCACAACCGAAACCCGCTCTTCAACCGGTGCAAACACAACCAACTACGGTAGCTGCGGCCAAATCCCCAAAGAAAACTCGTGTTGTCACAGGTGTCGCGCCTTTGAGGTTGACGCCCACGCCCCCTCTAACGACGAATCCAAGCGTGACACAATTGACTACTACAGACGGCGTTGATGGAATCGTCATTAGCGGTGTGGAACAAGAGGATGTGACGTCACACCTTGTTAATGATAAAGTGAGTTTCGAGAATGAGACAAAAGGCGGCGATAGTGCTAGTGTTGATATCGATTTGAGCGAATTCGAAGAAGTCGAATTGAACTCACCAGAATCGAGTAGTAAATTTAAAAGAAAAACGTTCGCACCTTCAAAAGGTGAACTAGTGTTGGACCCTAGTCAATTAATTAATAAATAATTAATTTTGTTTTGAGTGTGGTTCTGCATTTGATATAGAGTGAGATGTAAATAATAAAAGAATTTATTTGGTTTGTTCATTTTTTTTTATATATCTGCTTTTGAGTGTTTACTTTGAAGCAGCGAGGCCAAATGCATTAAGAAAAGCTCCGCCTTGATGGTTGTTGAGTGGCTTCCCTGTTGAGCTTTGGATGTTTTTCGGGTTGTGCCAAATGAGACTCGTTACAAGCAGTTATAAGTTTAGATTGAATTTTTCTTTGTGAGAAATTATTTCAATTGAATGCCAAGGTCAAAAGTGATTCATTAAAACAAGGAGACACGTCTCTCCTCGATTAAAATAAAAAATTTTCAAGATTTATAAAGAGATATAAATTTAAATTCAAAGTGTTTTTTATATTATTGGAATAGAAAGGTTTTATTCCTGTTGTAAAGAGGCAAATCCAATTATAAAACTTAAAATAAATTTTTAAATCATTTTTTAAAGTCTACCGGATCCGTGAATCTTGAAAATCATAAAAACAAAATCAAAATTCATCTTAACGGGTGAATCTTGAAATTTTTTGGAATTCTAAATCAACGATACCTTATTCAAGGAAATGAATCTCATTTCACATATAAACTCATCAAAGCTAAAGTCGTAACGAATTACATACACCTTCTTTCCCTAATATCAATGACGTCATAGACCAGCTTTCCCGTAGATGATTAATGACGTAATTCTGTTCAAACAAAATCAGCCAATCAACATCTCCGTAAATTATCAAATCCAACATGGCTGATCTCCTACTGCTTGATCATTGTAATGCACAATGCAAGTTTGAATTTACATTCGACATATTATTTTACTTGTTAGGATGAGTTATATTTTACTGTTTATCGTCCTAGGTAATTCCTATTGTGGGGATGAGTTCACATATAATATGGTAACTCAAGCTGTACTTAATAAATCCTAAGCTTAAGCTGTATTATTTTATCATACAGTACTTGATGTAAGATTTCAAAAGTTATAACGGTAAATAATTTTTTCTTTTCTTTGTCCACAATTTTCAGGTTTAAATTACTGTGGTTTTTGTAGTGCTGGTTTTGTTGATGTCATTAGGAATCGGGTTTTCTTTTCAACCGGATAAAAAATTTATGGGATTTGAAAAGTGAGTAAAATTTTTACGAGCCACATATTCGGTTTGTTTTGATTTTTTTTCTCTCGCTCTTTTTTTAAAGGTTAGGCAAATTCATCCGTAAACGTTATTAGATGTAATCATATTGAAGAGCTTAAAGTAACTGTTTACAAAATAAAATTTCTGATTTAATCCAATTTATTACAACAGGCAAATTGGTTTTCAATCAGTTTACGGTTCAAAAACACGACGATGATTAAATAGCGGACAAATTAAAGGTAATTTATTAAAGAAATATTGGTTTAAAGATTTTAAGTTTATTAAAAAAAAATTCAAGAGAATCGATTTCTTTTTATTTTAGTGTTCCCATGCATTGAAAGTAATTAAAATTTAATTTCATAAATTCCATGTCACAAAAATAATAAATAGTGGAATTTTCCTCTCACAATAATAATTCAAAAATAATTAATATTCGCTTCATTCGCAGGAAAATTGAAGAGCAAAGAAGAAGTGAATTAAGGGCTTGCAAGAGAAAAACTAGAGGTTATGGGCAGTACCTGTTTGAGATACAGCGAAACTTGACAAGAAAGGAGGTAATTATTTAAAGATATTACAAACACACATATATGTTTGGGAATAAAAATTCATTCATGAATTTTTATTCCCAAAAGGAGTCAAATTCTCTGCCCCAACTGCACATTACACCAGTAATGATTAAATAATTTATCATTTTAGTTGAAAAAAAAAAAAGACTTTTAATGACGCCATTTGAAATCTGTGAAATTAGGTGCACCCTGTTATTTATTTATTGTATGATTTCACTGTGTAAATATTGAAATCTATTCACGCGATGAAATCGGACTGTAGATAAATTCAACAAATTATTAAATTACATCATAAATTATGCTGCATCAATGCAAAGTTGGAGAATTTTGAATAGATTTTTTTAAGGGGGAAAAATTAGTTACCATAACACACCTAACACCCCTTACATGAAGTAGCTGTTCTTTGGACTTTTCCTCGCGTCCTTTATTCTGATTGGTCGTCGCTGATCCTAACCTCAGCGCGCGTTTCATCTCGCGTCTCTCTACAGACGCAGTGCTGTGTTTCTCTCTCACATCCCACCCACCCCACCTTTTACCCGACCCCCTACAGATGCTCATGGCACCGAGCCCACTTCATCTTGGCCAGGTGAGGATTTTAACATTTTTTTTCATTGAAATCATTTTTCTAATTTTTCCTCTTCTTCTTTGCAACAAATTCGAAATTTATTTCATTTCGTTTTATCTTTTCCACCTATTAAGTTTATTTACTGAATTGTAATAGATTTTTTTAAGCTGAATAATAATTTCCAAAATTCAAATTTTTGATTTTTTTTTTAAAAATATAAATAAATCAAAATTTGTGTTTATAATTTGATCAATTTTTCTATTATTTTGAAATTTTTAATTTGAATAGAGAACTAATGAGTGGGATACGTTTAATGATGCAAGGTGAAATATTAAGAAATTTTTTTACTCATATTATCCGGGTAAAAATGAGTAGTGTGGGAAAGTGCGTCGTATGCTAATCGTACTCCATTACCGGAGTCGGATGAGCAAACGCTGTTTCCATGGCAACATGGATGCTGAAACTCACGAGTTAACCACCGGTCATTTTTTGAATGTTTTTCACCCATTTGAATTAATTAGACGTAATTAATTGTTTAATTGAATTTTAATGCCGCCATCCACCTGTAGGGTTCCAACTGTTGAGGGATTGTGTGTCGGTCTCTCTCCCCCCTCCCCGCCTCTCTCTACACTCTCTTTGTGAGAGGAAGTTTTGGTCGACGGCATTTTCTGGAATATTTCCAATTTCTACCATTTTGTTCTATCTGCTACAGGTTGGATGTGTAAGGGAATTATGGGAATTCAATTTGCAATTCTGATACTTTCATGAGTTGCATTTTTTACGCTATGTCACACCACTCAGCGTGACAGGAAGTTGCAAATTTTTTTTCAAGTGTGAACAAGGAAAAAGGTTTTGTCTATTGAAAATATTGAAAAATTTCGAAATTGTTAGATTTTTTTTTTATAAACAATTTCTGCAATCAGAAATGTTGTAACTTCAACTTTTGATCTCTTATGATGCAGAAAAAAGAATTGCAAGGCTTCTGATTGGCAGATTCTAAAAATAACCCTAACCGAATTTCTAGCTACTTGATCCGAGATGTACATCACATGACATGATTTGAAAGCTCATGCGGTTCTTGGTGGAGTTAGTTTATATCAGGTTGGAAAACTACTACTGTTTACAACACCCCTGACAGTGGAAATTTTCCATTTAAAATAACATAGAAGAAATGATTCCCAGTTCTTCCAAAATCCAACTTAGTCCACTTACCCAATCTCAGAATTGATAACGACCTCCACCCCTGACTTTATAATAAATCTCACAAGAATTCTATATATTTTATTACATACAAAGCTCTGTGAGGTCAGTAAATTTTTCTGAAATGCACTCTATTTTTTTTTGTTCCCATAATTCATCTTGTATTACTATTTTTAAAAAAGTGCAATAAAAATGACACCAAAAACAAACCCTCAAGATTAATTTTGAAATAAGGAAGTAATTTTACTGTAATGACATTTTCTGATTGGTTAAAATGAAACAATACTAGAACGCGTGTGCAGAAAGTGTATGCTTAATATGTTGCTGCGAGTAAGAAGATAAAAAAAAACTCATTTGAGGCTTCATTAAGAACTAATTTATCCCTAGCTGGCTTTTTAAACTGCATCATAGCAGAACAGAAACCATTTTTATTTCCATAATGTAATTTGCTGTGTTAACTTGTGTTGGCTATATCGTTACAAAAGAGTGTCTCATGAAATGAATTGGGTATTCTGAGGGGTAGAAAAGTGATAACGTGTCATTTACTTGTAAGCAAAATCCGCCATTTGCATTGATATTTACGATTTTATTCTGCTATCAGCAATCGTATAAACATGATCACATGAGCATCTTAACAATTACCAGAGGGCGACACTTTAGCTGCCTTTAGTGACGTTCCGCATTGTTTAAAAAATGGTGGACGGTTGAATACGTTGATCCTGACAAGTGTGGAAGTTCATATTTTTAAAAGTATGTGATTCAGATAATAAACGAAGGATAATAATTTTTATTTACTGCAGTCACTGCAATGCCAGTTTATTTGAGGAGACTTTCTCTTTAAAGGGAGGCTGTCATTAAAAATATTAATATTGGGGGTGAAAGATGTTATAAATGTACTACCTTTTCTTCCATTGCACCTACATCCGTGAGAGCTTCCATATTTTGCAATTTAATCCCAAAGTTACGAGTCTGAATTTCGCGTTTTAGCAATTCCCAGATTTTGTGATGACGTGTTGGTGTAC